>OZ023148.1:14470882-14478382 GCA_963675895.2 Styela plicata
ATGTCTTTTGACGGAACCGCATTACAATGGACTAATACCAGTATTCGTAACATTATTATGGGGAAAAATAGCACAGAAAAAACCTCACGATTTAGCCTGTCGCCATTCCAGGTTCGGGGAATCCCTTGGGTGTGTAGTGAAACAAAGTCATTATTGGATATCTATCAACTTCCCCCCTCGAGACTGCAATAATGAATTAATATATATATATATATACATTGCAGTCTCAATTATTCAGCAATCCGTCTGTTGGTGGTTACTGTCATTCTCAGTTTCACATGAGTTCAAATCAGTGATCCCACAAACGTCTGGTTTGACAAAACGTCTATTCCTCCACCAAATCCGCCACTCTTCAACTTCACTAAGTAATCGCAGTTCCGGCCAACTCCAACAATTTCCCGACACGACTCCATTTCCTCGATACAAGGTCTTGTACACGAACATTTGCACCAACTTTCAACGTTGGTAGAGGTTTGGAATGTGCATCATAGTATTTTTGACTATACAACCTAGCATTGGCAGCCTTTCGATCAAATTCCTCCGCTAACGTCTGCCATTTAGATGAAAACGGCCTTTGATGAGCAGAAACACATGAGCTAAGAGGGTTTCCAAAAACTATTTAAGCAGGTGAATACACCTGAGGTGTATTCCGCCTCTTTAACAGCCCTCGTAGAAATCTTCCCCGTGAATATCGCCGTTTGATGTGGTTTTAGCAACAAGATCGCCTTTACAAAAATTTACAGAATTTTTTTGAAATCACCCGTAGAAAATTGCGAGCCGCCATCACTTCTCAATCTGATTGGTACTCCAGTCGACAAAAAGTCTTTCCCTTCTATCAGTATACACCATTTAGCTCTTACCAGCATAAGCAAAGAGATCTACCGCAACCTCCTGGAATATGCGATCAGATCGCATCGGCTCTTTGGGCAAACTTGGTGCCCTTTCCTGACACTTATCACATGATTGGACAGCTTTTTCAATATCCACTGTTAGACACGGCCAGTAAATAATCTGTCTAGCCCGTCTTTTCATGCGCACGATGCATTGGTGTGCATCATGAAGCCTATCCAAGGTTTCCTTGCGCAATGCACGGTAACAATAACTCTTGAATTGTACAATACCAATCCATTATCTACACTTGAAATCATTACGAATTTTCCAGAAAGATTGTACACACAATGGTGCCTGATCACATTTATTTGGAAACCTTTGATGACATTATCCAGGATAACTTTATAATCATTGTCTGTATGAGCAATCACACGTAATTGTTCCAATCTGGGATCGATAAAATCATTCATATCTGTGTTACCTTCAACCCCCAGCGATCTTATTTTCCAACATTCTTTCACACGAGCCCGGATGTCCTCTTCTGCCTCCTGAACTTCAATAGTTGGATCTGCAACTGGCGCCCGTGATGAGGCATCCGGAATGGCGTGAAGTTTACCCTTTCTCCACACTGTAGTGAAAACAAACATAGATAATTTTTCTTTTAGTCGCTGGAGCCGAGGATTCTCAACCATGTCCAGTGTTTGTCTATCGAGTATTGGGACTAAGGGCTGGTTATCAACTACTAACGTAAAAGGCTGCAAGACAAGTCATGAAATTCGACATTTCCTTACTGCCCAAACAACGGCTAACTCTACCATTGCGTAACGTTTTTCAAGTATCGCTAAAAAATGTGACCCGCATTGTACCAACCTCCATGTTCGTCCATGTTGTGTCCACGTGAAGTTGTCTTACCGATGCATTGCATTACGTTTCGTGTAATGAAATAAAAACGGCAATACACGCCTGCATCGCTTTGCGTTAATAGTAGCCACATGCCTACAAATCACAAACGCAAAAAACCGATACGAGCACTCTGCGTTAGCTTTCATAGCAAACCGTTCTTTTCATTGAAAACGCAAGGAAATGCGTGCAGAGCATTGCGCTTGCGTAAAACGCAAGGGTAAAATAAAACAAACCAAGAAAAAACGCAACATACGCAAACGTGTAGTGCTACGTTAAGCCTTTCTCCGCGAAGCGTCAGTTTGCAAGACTGTGGGTAGTCCAGGATCAAAATTTGAAACAGTTTCTGTAATAAACTAAGCAATGGGTTAGCAAATGTACTAATTTCAGTCGAAAAATCACCTAACTGATTTACAAGACCCATAAAACTTCCCAACTCAGTAATATTTGTTGGGGTTGGAAATTGTGATATTGCGTCAATCTTTCTGGGGTTCTGCTGAAATGCCCTCTTCAGAAACAATAAACCCTACACGAATTTAACATTTCGTTTAGCAAAAAAAAAATTTCTCAGGATCCAGAGTTATGTTATAAATACGACATCTTTCGAGAAAACCCCCAAATTTCATGAATATGCTCCTTAAAACTTTTCGAATAAATAAGAACATCATCAACTACTTTTTTTACACTATTCAATCCAATAAAAGCATCATCTCCACGACGATAATATTCATCTCTAGTAGAAGATAAGCCCTGTGAACGTAGTTAATGCCTGGCTATCAAAATGTAAGTGTATTTGCCAATACCCATGCTTTGCTTCCATTGTAGTAAAATATCTTGACTCACCTGATAAACCAAGTACTGCCTCTTTGGGAGTTTGTAAAGGGTATGTAGGCCGAGCCACAAACTTGTTGAGTTTTGTCAAATCAACGCAAATCCGCACACCACCTTGTGATTTCGGCACAATGACCATAGTGTGACACCATTCTGAGGGTTCTGACACTGGAGTGATGATATTTTTCTCTGCCATGCTCTGCATCTTCGTGGAGATGAATTTTCATTGGAGGTCCTTCCATTGGCTTCAAAGTCAGCTCGGAAGAAAAACATCTTCAAAAATGTCTAGCAATTTCTTCTTGATATGTGAAATCTAGTCATCAGATGCATTATCGGGTAAGAGACCAAGAGACGAAATATCGTCATTGTGTGGAGACACCGGTAGTGTAGCAGCCGAAACTTGCACTGGCTTTGGATAATTTGTGTGTATTATACCTAAATCTTTACATGTGAACCAAGCAAGAAGTACACCACTGCATCCATCACATGTTAGAATCTTTGACTCGCATGTTTGACCAAAGTAAGATAACTTTACATGAACAGTTTCAAAACATTTCATGCCCTGGCCATTAGCTGTCAGAACCACTTTGCATTCAGGCTTATGTATATCTGTAATGCCCATTCCATCAACCCATCTTTTCGAAGCCACACAAACCTCTGTGCCTGTATCAGGCATGACCCTACACACTCCAAGCCTTTGACCAATTTTATTAAACACAGTGATATTTATATGCGGTGGAGCTTTCCTCACCTCTTGACAATTTACGACACTTATCACGTTTGTCTTTGGCGTTCTATCAAATTTTGACCTCCCTGTTTTTTGACACATACGGACAAAATGGCTAGTTTTACCGCAGTTGAAACAAATCTTAGCAGAACATTTCCAACGTCATGAGATCTGCCGCATTTCCTGCATTGAAATTTCATTCCTGTGTCAACGACATTGGCCAGTGCTGTTTTATTCACTATCCAACCTTTATTATGGGAAGATGTGCCAAAAGCCCCATTATCATTGAAAGCACACTCCTCACTTCTGCAAATATCAACAACCTCCTACAATTTGGGAAAAGGTGACATTGCCAAAAGTTTTCGTCGAGTATCTTGAGATGATATGCTCACAATAGGGCGTGTGGATAATCGCATATCAAACAAGCTTCGCAGAGCTTTTTCTCAGATCTATGTAAAAAAGAATCAAAGTTCTCGCCGGATAGTTGGTTGCGCACGACTCTACACGATCTAATGCAACATTTCTTTGTTTTAACTTATCCCCGAAGGGTCAAGATAGAAATACAAAATAGTCACCAGAGATGATATTCTTTATTATATTTCAACACAAAGAATAAATTCATAATTCGAATACAATCTAGTCTTATCTTCCTAATGGATAAAATGCACTCGCTTTTATACACTTTCTGTGACCATACAAGTTAGCCTTATTCGGGATATTTTAATTTTTTTTCTTGGACGTGATCACAACATAAACAATAAAACTTGTTTTGGAACTATCGTAGTCGGTTTTGATTGCTTGTAAGAAAACTTTTTTTCTAATTTTGTTGATCATGCGTTGGACGCATGATGCTCGAACTTAATTAACCGTGATATATTGAATGCCAAATTCTCCTAGTGGTCATGATTTTTGACCATGGTTGCTACAGTTTGTTCTTTTGAAATTCACTTGTGCACTCTACTACCTCCTTACATCGCCCAATGATCCCGCTAAAATACCTTGCTATCTTAACAGGGTTATATGTAGTATTCAGGAAAGTATTTTGTCAGTATGACAAAGCCTGACAGCTGTGGAGAGCGTGGAAGAGTAATTTATACGAATTAGAAAAATGGGCAGTTGATTTTATTATGACGTCATCGCCCCTCCTCTCCGATCTAAATTTTTTTTGACATGACCTCATTTTGTTTTGACCTGAGTCTTTCATACAAATTTTGTTTTAACGATCATATAAATGGGAAAATATAATCAAAAAACTAAAACTTTTCATCCTAAACAAAGATCTAGCTCCACATACTTTTCATTAATCATAAACGTAATTGAATATGTCCTGAAGATCGACAACAATTTTACTCATTGTACAATGAGGGCACACACAAAATATTGGCATGCCAATTTCTTGACTAATATATAATTTTGTCAAATGCTATCCAAATATGATTTTATGCCTATTTTATCTTAGATCGATTGAGCGTGATTTTAGTTGATTTTTTCAAATTGTGACTGGGTGATTGTTCTCATTGAAATAATCAAGTAAAAGTTATGGGTGTACGGTAAAAATTCATTTGGATGCATGTGGTCAGAATTATATTTTATCATTTATTTCCTAATGAATTTCACACAAGTTCCAAGCATATCTTTTCAACTGTGTGAAAAAATAATGCTGTATGGATCTTTTGTCAAGTATATATTGACTAGAGAAATTAGTGAGATGTATTACAGGGCAGCAGGCTTTTCAGATGTGAGCGGTAACTGGTAGTCTATTTTTTACTTTAAAAAACTGAAAAAATGTGGAACAAAGTCTTTCGAGTTTCGGTTTTTCTGCGCTTCAATAGTTGATAAAAAGTTGATATATTGTTTTGATACCAAAGTCTTAAATATCAACATTTTAATGGTGTAAATAAAATCCCTTACACTGGTGAATAAATTTGCTGATGTTCTTATAGTTTTGAGATCCGGGCACCCTCTGATTTCAGCATAGATAGCCTACACTCACAAGTTTTTCAACAATGCTGTAGTCTACTATTTAATGAATAAAATACTGTGACTGATTATGCTTAAATGAGGAGCTGTAGATAGACAGGAAGCTGCATAAAGTGCAATTTATATATTGGTATTCTTTAGCTGGAAGTCCTTTTCTTCCATTCTAATCAAAATCTAGCTTAACCGAAGTTGAATCGAAGATAATTGATATCATGATCTTTTTGTTTAACGCATATCTTAGAAATTAGCACATTTTCGAGGGGTAAAGATGTTACATCCATTATTCACAAATAGGGGTTTGTTAGTGCACGGTGCAGCGCCAGGACGTTTATATTTCATTAGAGCGTGACGACTGTCGGCGTACATTGCCATGGTAACTTTACGGAGCCTGTGGAAATGCCCGACTGCAGAGGGTTTCGCGTTTTGTGACGTTCGGCGTTGGAAAAAAGGGATTTCTTTTATCCTGCGGGACCTGGGACAGGAAAGCCGAGAATACAGCTTAACCATATGGCGAACAACGGCCTCTCATGCAGATTCCAGTTCCTTGTGGAAAAGGTTTTTGTCCCACGGTAACCGTTTTCCAGATTTTCCCTGTGCATTGTTATGATGCATGGATGGTGGAGGAAGAAGTAAGTTACCATAACTATCGGTCCCTCAACCACTGTGCGCTGGCGAGGAGTCCAGCAATCCTCTTTTTATATAAGCACTTAAGTGAACCTTTTAAGCCAAATCCTTCACCCCTGAAGGCAGAAGATATTGAGGTCATGGAACGCCAAGTACAGATGTTAGAAGAGCCTTATGTTTCTTTTACTATGTTTTATAATTTTTTGTGGAATCAGAATGTTATGTTATTTTACTTACCATAATTAATCAAAAGAAAAGGCTTTTGACAATTTAATCCCTCAATGCCCTTTGTTTGATGGAGTGTGCTTGGACAAAATCATTTATAACTTATATTTTTTTTTGAATTCCAAATTTGACATTCCAAATTTGATATAATGTTATATCACATTATTTCTCCTGGAAATTTCAATCTAATTTCAACCCACGGTTTTGATTTTGTTGTTTTGAACTTATTTTTATTGACTTGTATCGTTATCATCTGCAATGAAGATAATTGATAATGGTCATTGACCATATTCAATTCACATTTTTATTATCAACCAAGATTTCTGTGTAAAAAATCTGTCTAAATTAATCAAATTCACTAACAATAGTGGCAAAACCGCCGATAATCACCCAGAGGTGAATATTACTGAGGGCAGATGCCGCTCACTACTGCACTCAGCCATAAGAAGTTTTGTGTGAAATCTTCTATCTTGCATAGAATCAATTACTGAAACTTCTTTATTTAACATTATGAAAATTTGCTAAAATTACAGTATAATATTTCTAACGATTCTAACTTTTCACCAGTCAGCAAACTGAGTTGTGACTTTTTTCATGATGCAACAACCTGAATATATTCTTATTTTCACCTAATTGCAAGGACTGATAAGAATACAGGAGAATGAAGAGAGTTAAGGTTAGAACATTAGATTTTCGTTTTGAAATCATTGCAAACTTTGAAATTTATTAAGTTTTAGTAGTTAAATTTATAAATAATTGTTTTTAAATTTTTAATTTAATAATAAATGATAATATAATATTTTTTTTTTAAATATAATTAAGAAGAATATAAAATAAATAATATTTTTTTAAATTTTTTTTATAATGTTAATAAAATTATTTTTGATATAAAAATTATTAAATAATTGAAAAAATTAATTAATTTATTTTAAAATAAATTTTTATTATATTAAATGTTATTTTAAGATTTTATTTTTAATTATTATGTAAAAGTAATAAAAATTGAATAAGAAATTTTATTTTTTTAAAAATTTAATAATATTTTAGAATTATTTTTTTTTAAATTTTAAAAATTAAAAAAATTATTTTAAATTTTTTTATTAAAATTAAATTTTTTTTTTGTAAATTATTAATTATTATTAATTTTTTATAATTTTTCAAATTTAAAAATAATATTTTTTATAAAAAATTATTTAATTTATTGTTTATTAATATATTAAATTTAATTTTTATTAATAATATAAATAAAGAAATTATGTAAAGTAAAATTTAAAATTTATTAATTTATTTTATTTAAGATATAAAAAAAGTTTAAATATTAATAATAATTTATAATTATTAAAAATTTTTTTATTTATTATAAAAATATTTAATAAATAAAA
>OZ023148.1:14488382-14493745 GCA_963675895.2 Styela plicata
TTTTTTTTTTTTTTTTTTTTTTTTTTTTTTTTTTTTTTTTTTTTTTTTTTTTTTTTTTTTTTTTTTTTTTTTTTTTTTTTTTTTTTTTTTTTTTTTTTTTTTTTTTTTTTTTTTTTTTTTTTTTTTTTTTTTTTTTTTTTTTTTTTTTTTTTTTTTTTTTTTTTTTTTTTTTTTTTTTTTTTTTTTTTTTTTTTTTTTTTTTTTTTTTTTTTTTTTTTTTTTTTTTTTTTTTTTTTTTTTTTTTTTTTTTTTTTTTATTTTTTTTTTTTTTTTTTTTTTTTTTTTTTTTTTTTTTTTTTTTTTTTTTTTTTTTTTTTTTTTTTTTTTTTTTTTTTTTTTTTTTTTTTTTTTTTTTTTTTTTTTTTTTTTTTTTTTTTTTTTTTTTTTTTTTTTTTTTTTTTTTTTTTTTTTTTTTTTTTTTTTTTTTTTTTTTTTTTTTTTTTTTTTTTTTTTTTTTTTTTTTTTTTTTTTTTTTTTTTTTTTTTTTTTTTTTTTTTTTTTTTTTTTTTTTTTTTTTTTTTTTTTTTTTTTTTTTTTTTTTTTTTTTTTTTTTTTTTTTTTTTTTTTTTTTTTTTTTTTTTTTTTTTTTTTTTTTTTTTTTTTTTTTTTTTTTTTTTTTTTTTTTTTTTTTTTTTTTTTTTTTTTTTTTTTTTTTTTTTTTTTTTTTTTTTTTTTTTTTTTTTTTTTTTTTTTTTTTTTTTTTTTTTTTTTTTTTTTTTTTTTTTTTTTTTTTTTTTTTTTTTTTTTTTTTTTTTTTTTTTTTTTTTTTTTTTTTTTTTTTTTTTTTTTTTTTTTTTTTTTTTTTTTTTTTTTTTTTTTATTTTTTTTTTTTTTTTTTTTTTTTTTTTTTTTTTTTTTTTTTTTTTTTTTTTTTTTTTTTTTTTTTTTTTTTTTTTTTTTTTTTTTTTTTTTTTTTTTTTTTTTTTTTTTTTTTTTTTTTTTTTTTTTTTTTTTTTTTTTTTTTTTTTTTTTTTTTTTTTTTTTTTTTTTTTTTTTTTTTTTTTTTTTTTTTTTTTTTTTTTTTTTTTTTTTTTTTTTTTTTTTTTTTTTTTTTTTTTTTTTTTTTTTTTTTTTTTTTTTTTTTTTTTTTTTTTTTTTTTTTTTTTTTTTTTTTTTTTTTTTTTTTTTTTTTTTTTTTTTTTTTTTTTTTTTTTTTTTTTTTTTTTTTTTTTTTTTTTTTTTTTTTTTTTTTTTTTTTTTTTTTTTTTTTTTTTTTTTTTTTTTTTTTTTTTTTTTTTTTTTTTTTTTTTTTTTTTTTTTTTTTTTTTTTTTTTTTTTTTTTTTTTTTTTTTTTTTTTTTTTTTTTTTTTTTTTTTTTTTTTTTTTTTAATTTTTATTTACTATTTTTTTTTTATCTTTTTTCTTCTATTCCATTGTTTGTTTCGCTTTTTATACCTTATCCAAAAAAATAAACTTAAACGAACTGCATTTTATTTTTTAATTTAAAAACTTATTTTTTTTGGGGGTGAGTTGGGGTTCTATATAGTTTTGCTGATTTGGGATTATTCCTTTAAATTTAATTTTGGTCCTATAAACTTTTCTATTTTATTCAAAGTTTTTTTTTTTTTTTTTTTTTTTTTTCTTTTTCCCAACCTATTTTTTACCCTTTTTCTTTTTTTTTTAAAATCTCATTAATTGCTGAGCTCCTGGATTTTCGTCACATTCCTGTGTTCTCATAGGGCCTTGGTTTTCAGTTTCATTAGATCTTCTTCTTTTTTTCGAGGTTTTGGTGTAAAATTCAATCTCATTTTTAAGACCGATACTAGTCGCGTTTCTCCTCCTTCTTGGTTATTTTCATATATTTCTTCATTGTTCTCATATTTCGTGGTTCTGGGGCTATAGTGTGGGGACTTTATCTGAGGTGTTTGTTCGATCAACCATAAAAACGTATTTTATGTTGAATTCGGCATCTAATATCCCTTTTCTTTCTCAAATGCTTCATTATGATAGAGCAATGGAGTATGGTGACAATATCTAGTTTTCCTTTGAGCGACTGATTTTCGGAGGCAAAATTTTTGTGCTGACTACATTTGTCACATTTTAACGTTTATGCAATGAAGTGTATATGCAATTATACCTAATTAAGTACGTAATTCCCGTTGCCATATACAGCCAATCTGTAGTTTGTACATCAAAAAAGAAAGATTCCAAACATTACACAAATATGATTATTGGCAGGATATTATCATTTAGTATTTCCATATTTTGAAATAGTAACTTATAGTAAATATCAAGTGGTGATGACAATTCTGATAGTATGTTGAAAGCAAAATTCAATTTTTCAATAATAATGAAGTAAATATCAAATTGTGTTATCCAAATAAGTTCATCATGTACTATATCGATTCTCTGTTGAACCGCAACATTTGATTTCTCAATGAAATACCTATCAAATAAAAATTTTTCACCGCTCAGATCAGAAATTCTGTTTTCTCATGCCAGAGTCACAGATCCATCCAACCGTAAATACGAGACAAAGGTTCAGCCATTTACTGAATATGTTATATGTACAAAAATACCACAGGGAAGAATAAAATCTAATTGGTCTCCTACTGTGCTATGTAAAGATGGAAATATGTGCAGAAAATATATTCAGATATTCTTTATCAGGGCGATGGAAATGAGTAACAATAGGCCTCGTACCATATATAAATTCCTGGGGCAATCTTCAAAATATGCAAAGCTAAAATCACCCATTTCTCACTCATTAATCCCGCGGGTTAAGCAGAGTAATCAGAAACGGTGAATGAATTATGAACCTAGATTGCCAGCACTTGATACTCGAGTCTTTGTTGTAAAAAAATTATTAGTAAATACCTGCTGGACCAAGCAAATTCTACTGACAAAGGATTTAGTCGATTAGGGAACCTCGATTTCTTGTGCGGATACTATCTCCAAGTCAAGGTAGAGTTTTTTGCCTGACCTGTTTTACCGAACCGTTTAGTGAACAACCATACACCGGCGAAGGGTCCATGGTCCTCTTATGTGTAATTATCCCGTCCTGGATTCGAAACCAGCCTTATGGTCTATTGTTTATAGCACTAAACCTCATTTAGGTGTTGCAATCATTTCAGAGTTAAGAAGAATAGGTTTATTTTATAATCATAAGATTCAACTTTCCTTGTCCTTACAGGATGGAAACAACTTTGGTTCAGTCTATGAGGATCTCCGCTATTGCATGCGTCCAATTATGCAGCTGAAACTTGTTGTGCAAGAACCAAAAATACAGTCGAACGAACCAAGTTTCAAAGAGTGTAGAGATATTTTGTTGAACTGCTTTGCCCATATTGTAAAGGCTGCAGAGGAAATTAGCAGGGTAGGTAATAGGAGGGTTATCATGTAAATTTGAATGAGTTTCAAGTCTGATAGAAAAGAACGAAACTGCAGCTGCAGAAACTATTAATTACAAAAGGTATAGAAGATTGGCCGCTACAATATTTCATCAAATTATTAAGATGTTTAAAACTATTTTGATCATCAAACATAATTTATTTTTCAGAATTGCCTAATTACACAGATTTTTCTTTCAAGCCTTTAGTTTGGCAAAGATTACTTAATATTTCTAGTAAATTTTAAACTAAGCGTCATACTTAATCATATTAGATATTTTCAAATCATGCTATGAAACTATGGCGGACAGTTCTAAGTATGACTGATATAAATATTAGAATTGGGCCGATGTATCGGTATCGGAATCGGTATCGCCAAGTATCGGTGATTTAAGTAGTATCGTTATCGGTACTGGTATCGGAAAATTTCATCACCGATACCGCCGATACCAAAACCGATACTGGATACGTCTTAACAACGGAGCATACGAATTTACTGATACATGCTTTATTTACTGATATTAAATGGAAAGACCTCGCATTCTGCTGCTCTGAAAAATAACTAAAACGGGACATGCCTCGCATGAACGATTTTATTTACACTTTGAGTTAGTTGTGTAACCACGAACATTTGCACTCAATCTTTGGACCCATGTATGCCTGAACGCAGCAACTATTCAGTATATTTTCATTCATAAGAGTTTGCACTCAAATGGATGCAAGAGTTCAAGGGTGCTAACGTACGTAGTCGCACACATACGTGGGTGCAACTATAGTAAGGGCATAAGTATGTGAATACAAAAAGCTTTTAACTTATTTAACAAAGTACTCGATAGCAACGGTATCGGTATCGGAATATAAATTACGAAGGTGGTATCGGTACTTGTATCGGTATCGGCGGAAATTTTGGTATCGGCCCATCTCTTATAAATATAATGTAGCAAAGATTTTGTAGTTGGAGGAGCTGAACAAAATACATTCCTACAATGTGCACATTTTTGTCAACTTTGGAAGTTATTGGTATTTCACTGTTACAGTTTTAATTTTTTTGCCCTCTGAATGCATCTGATGTAGTTTTTTCATTATTCTGTTTGATACCTCAACAACAAAGACTGAATCTAGCAGTGCAGTTCATATCAGAGCTCTTTCCGGGACTTATTGGGTGCATTCAATAATGGGAAATTAGTCGCAGTACATGATGTAATGGATGATGCAAATTTATAGCGATACCGTGTAGTTGGCATTCTAGCATCTCTACGTCAAGATACGAAAGTACCGCATTCTAGGGATAAAAACAAATTTTTCTACACAAGTTCAATATGAACACATATCTTTAGCAGCCAAAACTTGATCACAAAACTTGTAATTTTATTTTATCCCCACTGAGGAAAGACCCCGAACCGCAATTAGAATTCGCAGAACGCTGCTCTACCTAATTATTTTAAAAACCTGAAAATCTAACATTGCCGGAAAAAATTCATCTGAAGTCTCCCTAAAGTCTAAATCAAATTTTGATGATGCCCGTTGTTTTAAATTTTGAACATATCTAATGATGCATGATGGTAATGACACTAAAGCTAATGATGAAGGGAGGGCTGGAATATATATTGCATCATGAGAAAAAAAATTTTCATCGACTAAGCTTATGAAACGGCGATTCAACATTTGTAATAGGAAATATGAAAAATATATCTAATTACTTCATTCTGGCCCAAAAGACGGCGATTAAAATAAGACGTGTTAGTTAAATGCGCTTGGTCTCTTTTTTCGTTTTTGGTAGTTCTGAATGTCAGTTTAAAGAAAGCATTCATTAGATGTCTCCTGGATTCATCGCTCTTTTTGAAAGAAACGTGTTTTTCATTCGTCTATTCTTCATCGCACATCCCTCTTTTTAAAAATCATATTTTTCCCTCGTTTATTCTTCGACTGTGACCGTTCTGTTCGGGCTAAGTAATCGTCAAGATTCTGCCACGTTGTTTTTTGGATTTGACTTGGCACAACAAGTTTTTTTGTGTGGGTGTACGGTAATCTTTT
>OZ023148.1:14493845-14518946 GCA_963675895.2 Styela plicata
CTGTTTTCAAATATTTTTCAACAGAAAAATTAGCAACAATGTCGCGATTTTGATACACAAATTGCACTATTTTGAGTTATTATGAACAAATGAGCATAGTCGAGCCATTTAAAATTCATATTCCTTTCCTTATGTATATTTAACTTAAGGTTTTTTAATAAATGAATCTGGTGCGTTATTAAATGCTTTTCATCTGTAAAAGATGCGATTCAAATCGATTTGCTCAATCTATCGATGGATCACATCGAAAAACAAAAATATTAATTACCTCGTTGAACATTTCAGATTTCCTATATTTTTCTTGTTTTTTTTTTCATTTTTTCTCTTTTGCGGCTTTTTGCATATCGTATTTCTTCATTGAACAAACTTTCCGGTATAAGTATAGTACATACTTTTATAGTTCTCCAAAACAGTTTTTATGAACTAACTTGAAACTAATATCTTCTAAAACTGCACAATCTGATGAAAATATTACAGTAAGTAATTTGCCATTGTGATGTAATAATGACCTCAAACATATTTTATTATAGATAGTTACAGATATAACACTGTGGTGTGTGACGTCACGTCATGCATGGTTTGATAGTTATTCCGCATAGGTGCTGACCTGTGTTTGCTGTCTGTCTGCTATTTTAAGTGTGGAATTATTGTTATACTCTGTGTCGGGAGAGTTAAATGTCATCAAACCGTTGTTGGCAACCAGGAAGAGAACAATTTATTAGTACCGGTATCGGACGATAATGTGCTTAAACTTGTCAAGGAGCAAGGAAGCTGTGAAGGATAATATAATACAAACGATCCAGCAAAACGTTACTCATTTCTATCCGGTTGTGAGTGGTGAATTTCAGACCCTGAAAAGTTAGCCTGGCTATTATTTTTTTGTTTTCACCTGTATATTTCATCTTGACCTCTTCCTAAATAAATATCGTCCTGTTGAGAACAGTCTGCAATTTCGATTTGTAGGAAATTTCTAGTATAAATTCTACGAAACAACTCTCTTTTGGGAAGGAACTTTTCCTATGTTATCTATTATACCAGAGGTTTCGAATTACTATACTATGTTTTTACTATACATTTGTTTGCATACTTCCCAGTCCTCTTTCCAGATGTTAAATTCATCCTTGAGCCACTGAATTCGGAATATTGAACTGTTCAAATCTCCAATCTCATAGAAATTATAGGATTCAAATTAAATGTTAGAGTTTTGCCAAATTATTAGGGACATATCAATAATCACTTTTTGTCCGATTAAAACATTTTTTTTATATCTCACCATGATTAAATCTTGAATTTTTTATTAAGCGGTACCTTATTATGTTAAAGATTTCTGTTGCTGACTACTTTCCTTGCCCACAAAAATTATTATGAGTTAACCGAACTTTTTCAGACATTGAGTAATTCGTTCCAAGTATTTATTTTGTTATTTTATTATCTATCTTCTCTCAGTTCAGTCTGTTATGGGGTTGTTAGTTCCTCGATTTTTTGTTTACTCTTCTATGTGTGGCTCTTGTGTGTAATGTGTTTATCAAGTTTTCCTTTTATAGATATATTGAGAATAAATCATTATTTCACATTACTGTATGGTGAAAGCTTGATATGTGATTTTGCAAGTTTTGTTTGGCTTAACATTTGACTGACGCTTTTATGCATGAATTTGCTGCCTCCTGGTTTTGAAGAGTAAAATGAATTTATCACAGTCTGTTAGCGAAGATACAAATTGTTTATAAAACGAAGTTTGCTCCGTGAACCATCAGATAAATACCCTGTTTCAATCAGCCGAAAATTCTTATACCTCTTCCTCTTGAGACTGCTCCTTCATGCAGCTAGCACACATTGGTGAAATTAGCACATAATTAACTTTGAATGTAAAAAATATATAAATACGATATAGAAAAAAATGTTTAATTTGAGATTCCACGACCTAGTCAAATATTCTAAATAATAAAAAAAACTATCTAAACCTGAAATCCAAAATTCGCACTCTTTGATATGTAGGGAAGAGCATACGTGAGACAGTGATGAGAGGTTGTTCGCTGATTTGACACACTTTCCATCAAGTCCTTTTTTCAGTTACGACTTGCGGAATTGTGGTAATGCCATACAGTGATACAACTGCAACTGCAAAATTTAACTATTAAACTTAAATAAATTAACTGTTGTATTGTGACAGCTTTTTCTGCTCTTCAGACAAGCATTTTAAAAATCTCTTGCATTTCTGGTTACCAAAATTAGTTACCAATGATTTTACATGATGGACAACGAATTATTTCTTCTGAAACTCTTCTGCCTTATCTCCAGTATAAGATAGGTTGCCTTCTTAGAGTGTGGAGTGCCTTTTTCTCGCATCGCAGCATGAATTGAATTTTTCAATATCCCGTGAAATTAGTAAAACGTATAGTAAATCTCATTTACGGCAACAAATATTCTGAGTAATGCCATCAAACGCTAGGTAATATCCCGGTATACTCACTAGATACCGGTAATACTGACATTTTGGCGTTGGCACACAGTTAAACACCAAAAAAAGTTAAGGATAAGATTTAGGGAAAAATTTCCAAAAAGAATCCTGCTGAAAAAAAAAGTTCGAAATAAAAAAAAAAATCATGATCAAATTTTTTGAAAAAACCGGAATAACCGAATGTTTAGTTTTATGTAAAACTTGGGAAAAAAAAGCAATAAATCATAAAAACATCATTAAAGAAGCAGGTCCCACCCTAAAGTGCCATAATAAAAAGCAAATGAGCATATAACTTTTGTTGATGAGCGTTTACTTATAGCAATCTTCGAGAGAAAGGGGGGAATAAGATTTTCCCATCTCTCACGAATAACAATCTGCTTCGGAATCCCCTAGATGTGAAAGCAAATAAAAAGTAATTGGTGGCCAAATTTTTTTGCACATTTGGAAACAAAACCGTATGATCTTGAAAAGAAGTTGCCAACGTTAATGCCCCGTAACGGTGGGTATTTTTTTTGGTTTGGCCCCGATTGTATCGACCTGCTCTGTGGGATCTGTGCCCGTTGATTTTTTGGTAAACACTAAAGTTAGACCGAATTATATCCGTGTTTTTTTTGTATACTTGATATATCGTCCCCCCGTGCATCCTAGTAAAAGGCGTACAATTTTATAGCCACAATTTGGGAGATCACCCCGACCAAGCCCTGGGCAGACATTTACAAACAGGCAGGGTTAGTGTTGTTGGAAAAAATTGATCTTTCCCGTTCGACATAGCCTGCCCCAGTTGCCACTCCCTGCGTTGAGTGGTGGGCAATGATTAACTCGCCGGGACTTGAACCCGAGATCTTAAACCTGCAATGCCAACCTGATAACCACTAGGCCATCGCACCCACAAAATGATAGCATTCTCATACTCCTTGAACAATGTTTTCATTTACTAATCCCGCAGTAAACGTGCTTGCTTACCCATAAAGAGTAAAGGTCGCATAAGAAGTATCTTTTCCACTAACATTCAACCTCACTACTTGGTATTCTATAGCCAGAAAAATACAAGGCTTCCAAACTCGTAGAGCGACTATACTCTTATCTGCCAGAAAATTACTTTGTGCTTAATGAATGTTAAAACCTATTTAAGTCTGATTAGTGTTTACTATACAAACTGCACCAAACAACGCGGTCATAGATAAAACAAGTTCACGAGCAGATTGAATTTACATCACATGTTTTTTAAAGGATGTTGATTTTAACAAAAAGATATCATAAAACTTATATTGTGAGGTACAAAAAGCTCTTTTTTATTCTTTAATATTCCGTAAATCGCTTGACCATATTCTTTATCCAAATTTATGTTTGTCAAACTTGAACTAAAGCATAGGGCAGCGAATCAGCTTGAAGATTCGTGAAAGACTCAAGCACACTCTTGTATTGGGTTGTTTTTGACCCTGACTGTGTTGCAAAGTCCATAGTTCATTTGGAATGATATCAATAAGAAGGGGTCATCTTCCAGCCAGCGTTGTATATGTTTGTTTATTTAACGCTTTCTCGTGTTATGAAATGTGGTGGGAGAGATGTAATGAAATTATGAAACGCCCAGAACCCACAATGCAATATCTACTAGATCTAAAACTAGGTTACACACAAAGTTTGACAAGCAAATATTGTTTATGACTCACCTTCTCCAAGACAATCATATTATTCAGCAAGTTGGTATTTTTCACTTTAGTGACCGATAAGGTAGAATAAGATTCCATTTTTATACGCTTCGAATCTGGTTAGAAAATCTTTTTTTTAAATACTTTTATCACTTTTCAACTTAATTTCACAGTATGCAATTAATATGTAAATGGATGGCTGTGCTCATTTGAACCACCGTGCGCCAGCAGGTGTCCAGCAAGCTTCTCGAATATAATCAGCTAACGTGGAATTCGAACCGGAAGATCAGAGTTGCGTCTCCCGAAGTGTATTACGATCCAACGAGACACAAAGCCTTGTCACACACGGAGCGACTAACGGAATCGTGACACTAGTTACCGATAGGATCAGGCACAGTCTGTCGAAATAAAGGAAGCTCAATAGCTAATTCTCCGTTGGTGGATTCGATCTAGCAACTTAGTAAAAGGAAAAAGCAATTTAATTTTAAAATAACTTTTTAATCTCACTTTTTATTGAAAATGGTGGGCCTATGTCCCTTTTTTTTTGGTCCTTCCGAAACTTTTGCAAACGTAACATAGAATAAAATGTAAATAAACCCTTTATGCCAAGATTTTATCCCGAACAAAAAAAATTAGTTTTGGCAAAAAAAAACGTGTCTGATTAGGTTGAAAGTTGCAAAAGCTGGATTTCAGTTCTCGATTACGCGGGGTTTCGTATTTAGTCGAGGGAGACCCTAATGAAAAATGAAACAGTTTTTGTAATACTAATGCCAAATGAAATATTCCCCCAATCGTGGCGGGGGCCTATTTATACACGCCAGTTATGAAAATTCCCATAAAGGAAATAACAAGGCATCCTTGGGAAATGTGGGTCTTCCTGGTCTCCAGGATGAAAAAACCTGAAAATAAACTAGACCCCTTTAACTAATAATAAAACCTGTTAGAATGTGCTGGTTCTCTTCCTCGAGTGGCCGCTTTGGTTTGTTGACAATTGTCCCGGAAATTTAACATCTTCTCGTCCCCACAACTTTGTTAGGAGTGAAAGACTGAAACTTCGGAACTTAGAACTGGCTTAGATGGGTTGTGTGTATCCTTCGTATTTCCCTTGGCCCCGAAGGAACCCTGAGTTGGAGCGGAACAAATTTCCCCACCCTATTAGGGTTGATTTTTGGTTGGGGGTCCTAAACCCTTTAAAATAGTGCATACGCAAATATTAAGGTTGATTACAATATAACTCCAATCCTAAGGAAAATGGCCTTGGACCCTCGGGTCCCAGCTGAAAGCCTTTTGGGACGATGCGAGAGTTAGTGCGTGAAACTAGCGAAAAATTATCCCGGGGTAAGAATTAGTCATCCTATGAACCCATATAATAGAAACCCGAGAATGTAATTGAGAGCTTTTATAGAACTACCTACTTACAATATGCAAAATTTTTTGGTAATTTTAGATATTTTTATTTTTTCACTAGGCAAATTCTGGGCGGCGTCCCCGCCCCCTAAAAGCCGGACCAACAAAAAAACGGCCTGTAAAACGCACCAACCCGGGGTGGAGCACCTAGGGGCGGAGGAAAGACCCTTTCCACCTCAAATTTGGACCGGGAAATTAAGTCCAGGTCCTGGGAATTTATAATGAAACCAAACCAAGGGATTACCAACTTTTCCCGACGCCCCCCGCGTGTTAAGTAAGGGAGTTGTACTAAAAATAAGTTTTTTCCGTCGAACACACTTTCGACGTTTTCCCACCCCCCTAAATAGTTCCCATAGTTTTTCACAAAAGAAAATAAATAAAGACCCCTGAAAAAAATCCTAATATTTTTCCCGTTTTCGTTTCATCATAAAAGAAAAAAAAAAAAATTTGAGGTCCACGTGTGTCCTACGGTAGAGTTTAATTTTTGTTGAAACCATTTTTATGTGGGTGAACTGTTGCCCTGTTGTAAGCCCTTGTAGGGTAACATAACTAAGAAAAAAATAAATATTTATTCACACCCTTAATTGTCCAACCTATAAAGAAGTTTTTTGTTAACGCGCGCTATGCGCTTTATGGCATGTATTTTATTTTTCATAATTTTGATAATACCGCCATGTCCCAAAGTCCAGAACCCCGGAAAAAGCTATTCCGTCCGTAGAAAGCGACCCGGACAGGGACACCCCAGAACCGACCACCACTTGTATCAGTCTGAAGCCCGCATGTGCCCTTGCATTTGTTTGAACGGACAAGGCCCCCCTTGTACCCTTTCCTGCTTTGCCCCATTTTCATGAATCCGGCCTTAAATCCTAACAAGGCTTTTTCAAAACTCGCCGTTTAGTAAGAAAGCCCTTATCCAGGAAATATGGGGGTTCTTTAGTGGAATCCTATCCCCTGTGCTAGTTCAGTTTTTTGATTCCGTCCCCCCTCCTGTTTATTTTTGCTAATCGGAAAAAAAAAAGTATTTTGAGAATAGTAGAAATTGGTCCACAATCACATCCCATACAAATTTTCATAAGCTTGTGGGAGCCCAATTGTTTTCCGTAAAAAACGGGAATTTAAAAACCGCTAAATCAGAAAATGGAATAATAGAGGTTTTCCGATTACTATTATACAGTTTTCCGTTTTACTTAGTATTATTGTCAAAATGAAGGTTAATTGATCTAGAATTTAATAAATAAGTAAATACCTGGGACTGATAACTGTACTAGCCAAAAAGTTGTGATAGATGTTTCAAGTCCTAACCCCATTAAAGCCTAATTTATAATTTAAAAATTTCCGTTATTTTTCCCCCCCCCCCCCCCCGATAAAAAAATTTCAAGTGTGGATTTTTTGCCCCACCTAATGTTAACAAATTCGATTGCAACTTTTTACGTTAAGTAAAGAATGTAAAGAAGTTTTCCAGTTTCAAACACCTAATAAAGTTTTTTTTGGTTATTTAAATATTAAAAACAATGTCAACATGAAAGCCAAAAATGAAATTTTGGAGCTCCCCATGTTAGGATTCCTAATCCCAAACAAAATAAAAAAAAGGCCCAACACGCTTAGTCCCACCCCCCGTGGTCAACCCCATGGCATGAAATTGTAAAATAACACGCCAATGTATAAGCCCCTTTTTTGAATCCGCCTAACCTTTCGTGTTAACATGATTATAGGTTTTCCCAATTATACAAGCGGAAACCAGTTTTTAAAATATTTTTACCATCTATTGAAGGCACACGCCCCCAAACCAATATAATATGTTGTTTTTGGATTCGAACAATTGCTTTGTTTATTTTCAAAACCCTGCCCCCCACTTTTCCAATGAAAAAAAAAACACCATAATCGAAACAAAGGTTAATTCCAAATCAACAAAATACAAAGAAAGGGTAACTAAAAAAAACATCATGGCCCAAAACTATTTTCCCCTTATCAAACTCACTTCAAATCTGCTCCTGTGCGCCTTCCTTCTCATTTTGGTCGCCCCCCAGATAAAACCCGAAATTACAGGTAAAAAACGTGAGGTTTTGTTGTAGTAGTTAGCTACTGTTGGTGGTAAGTTTATTGGTGTGCGTTTATTTTGTTTATATGATTCGCTCCGAAGTTTTCCTTGAAACCAAGAAGTAAACCGAAAGGGGGGGGGGTTTTGTCCCATCTGCAGTAAAAGAGTAATTCTGTTTTTTTGGAGTTATTTTTTTTTCGAGGCATTTTTCCCGATTCCGTGGGTGGACGGGCTAACAAGTTTTGGTCCGAAAGTGATAGTAAGTGGTAAATTAGGTTCAGTTATAGTAATGAAAAGATGGTTGTTCCAAACATAAAGTTTCCCGGCAACAAGTGTGATTTTGTTCGCAAAAAAAGCGAGTAAAGAGAGTGCAGAGAGTTGAATGTCCGAAGATTCCTTGCTAGCCAGAATTGCCCCAGCGCGCCCCCTTAAAGGTTTGGTATGGTAATATATTAAGTACTAGTATAAGAGGTAATTTCTTTTCAAGATTGTCCCCCCCCCGACATATAAAGAAGTATATAATATAGTATCAGTTTTGTCCCGAAAGATTACACCCCAACCCAAGAAGCAAAAGGTGCAAAGTATGATTTGCGAAAGGTTAAATAAAAGGTTTACAGTAGTAAAAAAAAGGGTTTCAAGTCAGGTCCCCCCGAAGAAATGGACGCCACAACAGAAAAAAAGCGGGTAAAAAAGAGTGTTTTGTAAGTTTTTAAAATAGAAAGTGTTATCCTTAGGCCTCCGTATTGTACTCCCCGAAAGAATCTCCTCAACATGAAGCGGGAAAAAGGAGTATTTTTTTGGTCGCCGAAGATTGTATAGGGTAAGTAAGAAAATTACGGTTTATTCAGGTTTTTGTCCGTAAGTAAGTGCCCCCCCACACGAACCATTAGCACAGGCCACTAAAGTGTGGTGTCCCCCACCGAAAGGGTTATACAGTTTACAAGTTAAATAAAAATGGTTTCCAGTATTATGTGTTTTGGGAAGAGGTCCCCACGAAAACCTGTAACGGGATTAAAAAGTTGTTGGAAAGTAGTTGTAAAGTAGTATTAACTAGTCCCTCCCCAGTTGGTGTCCCCCGAAATAATTCTCCCCAACCTGTAGCGGTATAAGGTATTTGTATATTTTGTTCCCGAATTTATAGGTATAAATCAGATAGGTTTCAAGTTATGTTTCCCCGAAGGCCTGGCCCTCACCCAGTAAAGCAAAAGCCCACTGAGTTTTTTATTTGTTGTCCCCCCCCGAATTTTTTAACAAAGGTAAGTATAAGTAATAGGTTCAAAGTTATTTGTTCCCGAAAGACGCCCCCCCTCCCCCCCCACTGGTAAGCTAAAGCGCCTTAGATATCCTTAGTGGGGACTACCTTTAAGGTTAACAAAAAGTGCCAGAAAAAAAATCAGTTTTTGGTTTTTCCGTGTTCGGTTCGATTCCAATATAATGATTTGAAATTGAAGTTCCCCACAATTTTTTTCCCTAAAGATTAATTTTTTTTGTGGCCCCCATGAATTTGAAGTGAAAACTTTTTGCTGGTTAGCCCCTTTATTTTACAAACAGTATAAAAATAAGATATAATCAACCTATACATTTCCTGAACTAAATAGAAAAGTTTTTAAATTGCCTATTTCTTTTTTTTATTTTCGTAGTTTAAATAACCCCTGTCCCAAGCCAGAGCCCCGGGAAAAGCGATCCGCCCTATAAAAAGGCCAAACATTCAAAAAAACGAATCAACTTTTTTCCTGAAATGATGGAAGCGCAGCCGCAAGTATGTCTTGGTAATGTTTTCCCCAGTTAAAAACTAACTTCGTGTTGGAACAAGAAAATTGTGTACCCCCCCCACAAACCCCAACGGCGCAATCAAGATGTAGAATTCCTGAGTGGAGTCCTTTTTTTTCGGTAACGGAAATGAATGTCGCTTGAATACCAAATTTGCATAAGACAGGTATTCCGTTTTATTACTAAAATATAACTTTTTTTATTTTGTGTATTTACGCCCAAAAAAAAATGAAAGGTTGAATTTTTAAATGTAATAAATGAAAATAAATTTAAACCTTCAAAGAAATATTAGAAACAATAAGGGGTGTATACCCAAAATTTTCCTCTTCGTCCACTAAGCCCTACTGAATACTAGAACTTTAAAATGTTTGATCCGTAATATTTCTTTCCGAATAAAAAAACAAAAATTGGATTTTTTGTGTCCCCAAATTTTAGGAGACAAAACCGTGTTGGCCATGTTTTGTTCCGGTTTTGAAAAAAGAATAATGAAAAACTCCCCTGTTCCAACTAAAACAATCTTTAATTAAGGATTTATTGTGGTTTATATTGAACAATGCCTAGCTCCGAAAAAATAATGTAATTGCTTCCCGTTTTGGAATCCCACCCGCCAGCCATCTAAATAAAAATAGTCTCGAAAAACCCCTAAGTCCCCCCCTGGTGCAATGTCAAATTCCAAAATGAGAAAAAAACCCGCACAAAAGTTATCGGTCGAGTGGGCCCAGAACATGGGGACCCAAAACGTGAACCATCAGGTTAATTATGTCAACCTATTTAGAATTGATTGAAGTTAAAATTTAAAAAATCGTAAACCTTTGGTGGTCCGCTTGCTTGGTAAAATATGGTTGTTTTAATGTTAGACCCTGGTAACCAGGTTTACCTAACGTCCGGCTGTTCCCCAAACCCGAGGCGGGTGGTTTTACCATAATTCTGTTTGCAGTAAAGTTTCCCTTCCCCCTCAAATTTTTTTCCAGCCTAGATAAGCAAATAGAATCCTTGTGGTTTTATAAAACAATTTAGGTGTATGTGGTCCCCCCTTTAATGAAAAGGTTGTTTTATTCTAGAAATGTAATACTCGCTAAGCCCCTCTGGGTTGTTTGTCCGAGTTTACCAAATAAAATAACGGATGACCAAGCAAAAAAGGGGGCCACCCGTGATCCCTGGAAAGGTCCCCACAAATACACCAAAAAAGTTACCATTACCCGGTGCCAGGTAATAATAGCAAAATTGGGGAGAATTAAGAACAAATAAATCCTTCAAAGGTTTTTTTCGAGACATTCTTTTCCCCGGCCTGATGCCATAAATTAGATAATGGTTTCAAGTCCCCCCATGTATTTTGTATTAATTTTTTGACCTTTTTATTTGAGGTATTGTACTCGCCGAGCAAAATAGTATGATATTGGAATTTTAAAAGAAAGTGGAAGAAATGAAAATGAATTAAATTTTTATTTTACGTTTTTTATTGGACTAACACGCAGAATATCCGGCCTTAATAAATTATGCGAAAATAGACCTTTCGGCCCCACTTAACTCACCTCTAAAACGTGTTTGGGATCCGAGTTTAACAAAAATTCTTGTGGCCTTTTGTGTTTAATTATATTGACCGGTCCCCCACCCTCCATAATAGACTTTGTTTTGGAATTTAAGCAAAAAATAAATTAAATTTAATCCCCAAAAAAAGAAAAAATCCTAGTTTCTCGACCCCCATTTGGAAAACATTTAAAAAACAATTGGAATAGTTTTTTTAATAGCCGAATCCGGAAATTTTTAATTTGGTTTTGTCTTGTCCTAAGGCAAGTAACATCCTGGGCACCATCTGAATGGATTTTCTGTGGTGGAAAAAAAATGAAATGTATTTTTTAACTACAGTTGGGCTTCGAAGTGTTTGAAACCTGGTGCCGCGAAATAGATAAAGGTATTTTTTTTATAAAATCCACAAATAGAATAAAATGTTGCCCTGCCCCAAAAATTAATTCATTTGTTAACCTGCACTGTTGGTCCCCCAGTTTTTATATTTACTTACCCGAGCTCCTTTCCAATAAACCTTTTTGATAGTAAAAACGTTTCAATAAAAATGGTGTTATTCCGAAAGCCTGATGAGCAAGTTGGGTATTGGGAGGGTTTTTGAAAGGCTTTTTGGAGTTGGTTATCCGATGAAAAAATTAAAACCAACATTTTCCAAACACCTCCGCAAAGATAAAGCAAAGAATCCTTGATTATTGCACTTCCAACAACTAAGGTAGTTTATAGTTTAGAGAGCGCGTTTTAACCAAAAACAAGCATGCAAAGAGGTTTAATATTTAAACTCCACAATACGATGGAGGAAAGAACTACTACTCATGAAACCCATCCGGTTTAAATCCTACGCTTACGGTATTTTCCCAATAGTATCACGGGGTTATAACGTCAACCCCCCCCAATAAGCCCCTCCATGCCCCCGGGGGGGCCGAGAGGTAAAACCCTTTACCGGATAAGAATGTTTAATGATCGGACAAACCACGGAGTAATGTGGAAAGTTACATCGTGTATACAAACAGAAATTTTTGGTCGAGTTGTGGTTTGTTCAAGAAGATAATTTAACTGGATCAAAAGACCCTTTTTTTTGGGAGTAGTGGGGTCCCCGGGAAGGTTTTGGGAAAAGAATACGGTGCCCTTGAAAGACAGAAAAAAGAATTTTTCGACCAAGGCTAGTTGTGAACCCCAAGCCAAAAAGAAAAATCAATTTGTTTAGGTGAAGATTTGTGGTGTGGGTCTTTATTTATTAAAATCCTCCAAAAAAAGAAAAAACTTAAAGCGATTTATTTCTTGGGATGGGTGGGGGGTGGGGGGGGCCCAATTGAAGGAGATCATAATATATTATTTTGAACATAAATCATTTTATTTGTAATCGGATTCACGGGAAAAAAAAAGTGTGGGGACAACCCAGGTATAACGAGGTAAAAAAATGTTTGCACCACGCTAAACGGTCCCCAATTTCCAATTTGAAGATCCGATTCAAAATGACCACTTTGCACCCCCTCCAGTAAACCCCACCAAGAATGTAACCATGGCGGCCACTCCCCTGAAGAAATAGAGGTGTACCCCTTCAAAACTGATAACCGAGAAATTTGTTAGAAGAAGACTGAACATGGTTTTCCCCCCCCCTGAAATAGCGGACGCCACAGGCCCTTCCCTTATCTTAATCCCAAGACCTTTGGGTAAAACTGTAGGACCCATAACCCCCACGAGCCCCTCCTCATTTGTCGACCTGCCCCAGTCCCAAACCGCGGGGGTTCAGATGGTAAAAAGTATTTTTTTTGGTTAAAAGTTAAATTTTTTCCCATTGTCCCCCTATCCGGCCAATTTTTTTTAATGGCCCAAAAATTGTTTAAAAACTTTATTGTGGGGATTGTATAGTTTTTTTTCTACTGTGATTGTTTTCGAATAAAAATTTTTTTTTCGTTCTCCCCTTTGGTAGATGTTGATTTGCAATCATCAATCTAGGAAATGAGAAACAAGAGGAGTAAGTGGTAAAATAATGAATTGAAAAGGATTGGGTAGTTTCGAAAAATTTTGATGATGAAACCCATGAAAGCTTCACCGAGGGGAACCCCCTGAAAATTTTTTTGGGTCCTGCGTTAGGAAAGTGGAATAGTGGCTAATCATAAAAACCGACCGGGGTCCAATTGTAATAGGCTCCTCTTGTTCCCCCTAGCCTCAAGTACGTCTTCCCCGTAGCGGGTTGAGTTTTTTGTAAAGTTGTTTCTCTTGTTTTTTTGGGAAATTATTTACTATGTTAACCTAATAGTTTTTTATGTTTTTTTTTCTTTTGTAGGTTTAATAGCTTTTTGAGTGTATTCCCAATACAACCCTTGGTCGGTGGGGCGTGTATTTTATTAGCCCCTCCATAAACTTTTAATTTGTAAAAGTCGCCCGTTTAGATCTATTTTACTCTATTTAGCCCTAACCTTTTTATATCTGATCCCCCCCCTTTGTTCTTTACTGTTTTTCGTTTGTTTTTTTTTCATTTCACCATTATTATTATCTTGCCCCTGGCATCATGAAAAAATCCCTTGTTAAATCATTGAATAACTTGGAAACTGGGTCGACTGGCGGGGGGAAAATAATCAAGATTTCTTTACGGACGGGTCCCCCAATTACAGGTTATAATACCATGCAACCTAAACAGAAATAAATTGAAATAATCCGAAAAACCAATGATAAAAATGATTTTTCAGAACTACCAATTTACAGGACCGGAAGATGACAGAATAGGGCGGGATATTTATTGGGAAATTTATGCGAGACCAATTTATTTTCCAATAGACATACTGGCAATAAAAGAATTGTTTTTTTGTGAAAAGGCTGAGTGTATTAGTTTTTTATGTGATGAAAGTGTTTTTTTGTTTTCCCCGGGCAACCAATGCTGGCCTAGTCCAAGTTCCCCGTAACTCCGCACCCCCATCCAACAGGCCTCTATTCCTAATTCGTAATTTTCTAATTTTTTTAAAAAACCTAAAAATCTTGAAAATATATGGAATAAAGCAAAATCCCCTATTTTGTTGGGGTATTTTATAATTGTGTTTTTTTTTTTGTTTTTTTCCGAGGCCCTTAAACAAACTAATTATCAAACAGATAATTCAAATTTTTTTATTAGAGTGACACTATGCCTACCCATATACGCGAAATTGAAGTATTTTGGTGCATAGTTATATTGAACAGGAACAAATTATTTATCAGAGAATACGTTGCCCAAGAGATTAAGATTGGATGGTTCCGAACCCGGGAAATTAAGTTTGTTGGTGGGGAAGAGGGTGTGGGGGTTTTTTACCAAGAATTAAAAAAAAATTAAATCCCTTTCAACGTTGGTTTTAAAACCTAAATGAAATTACTTGTTAAAAAAATAATTTAGTTTTTCAAGGGAATTAATTTTTTCCGAATAATGGACACCACACAACGGCAGGACACCGAAACAGTGTTGGGGGAATATTCCCACTTTTTTGAAAAAGCCCCACTTTTTTAGTAAATGCCCAGAGAATATACGAAAAACCCTTGTGAAATTAATATTACACAATTCTTTAAATTTGGATATTTTTATAGGTTTAAGACCGTAGTAATTCAGGGTAACCCGGTCCTACCTATGACAAAAAGAAGAAAGGTCCCCAGGTCCCAGAGATAAAAAAACTTAATGTTACAAAATTTGCACCTTTTAACTGATTTTTTTTTTTTTAAAGTTAAGTAGGTGCATCCTTGTTTGCAATTTTGGGGTTTTTTGTCCAAGCCCCGTACAATAATAAAACGTAACAGTGGGGGAAATTGTGCCCAAAACAATTGATTGTCATTCTTCTCATTTAGATTATATTTTTTCGAATTATTTTCTCACTCCGCTGGCCGCTCTTCCTGAAAAATGTTGCCCGAACCCTTATCCCGTCCGTTCGCGCGCAATTTTTACCGAAAAAGAAGTTAGGAATTTAGCGAAGATCAAGGCATGCGTTAAAAAAGTTTTTCTCGTATTGGTGAGGTATAAAAGATAACACCTATAATGGCAAAGTCAGTTTTGTATGTTTCAAGGCGCTGCTGTTCAAAACTATTTTAAAAAACGAACACCCTAGAGATTTTGTATGAAGTCCAACAAGAAAATCTATTGCCTTTTCTGAACGGGTGTTATGGTTGAAATGATTCGAGGTTAATTTTTCCCTTTCGGAATATCAACGCAAAAAAAGCCTGTCCAAAAAACCACAACCTACTACCCTGACCCTGTAAATTCTGCTTCGGAAACCCCTTTTTAATGAAAAAAAAAGTTTTGTTTAATCAAAAGTTATTAGTGAAGAGGCGGGTTGGGTAAAAATCGTATAACTGCATAACAACAGTAGGAAGTAAGAGTAAAATTGTTTTCCCATTTTGCAAAGCAAATATTTTTTGGTTGGAAAATTTTTACAACTAATAAGATTCCCGCGCCACAGTATCAAAACTTCCGATACAAAACCCTGCGATAAAAATACATTACTTCACAAAACCGAACCAATAAAAAGCAATGGGTAAAACTTCCTCTTTATATCGAAAAGAAACAAAATAAAAAATTCGTTTTTTTCCGGGATTTTAAAAAATATTATTTCAATTGAATACCTGGTTTTTTTTTTTATTTTCCAATGGTCCGCAAAAAACCTTATGGGAAATTTTTTATTTTGGGCATAAAAATTTATTTTGTTGCTAATCAACCAAAAGTTTAATTTATAATGACGTCCCAAAATAATTTAACACATACAAGCCCCAAGAAATTTGGTAACACGTAAAACCAACAGATTTAACCGAAAGTAAAAAGGCAAGAAAGGTTATCCGCAAAAACGTCAGGCCCCACGATTATTTTTGACCCTTATCCCAAAAACGTATAGTAAGAATTAAACCCATCAGCCCACAACCGAAAAACAAATAAAGAAGCCAAAATGTACTTTTCCCCCCCTCTTTCTCTTCGAAAGAAACAATTAAATTCGTATCGATTTAAAATATTAAAATTCCCGAAATGGAAATACTTTGTTTTTCACTGGTCGGCAACCTATGAATTTTTATTTTTGGGCTAAATAAATTTTTATTTTTTTGCAAAAACCAAACAAATTTAAAAATATATGACCGTTTCCCCCGCCCCCCAAAACTTGACCCCATTTAAGCCCCCATGGATATGTGTTGGGTACCCGAAAATCAAACAAGATTAACCGAGAAGTAAAGGGCAAGAAGGTTAAATCGCAAAATCTAGGCCGATAATTTGCCTTGTCCCCCCAAAAACCGATAAAACAATGTTAAATCAAAATTTTCCACACTTAAATTTACCTATTTTAGCGGAGTAAAAAAAAAATAAAAAAAAGGTCAAATTAAAGAAACTATGGGTGAATTTGAAAAAAAATAATTTGCGGCATGATATACGCTTCGCGGGAGTCCCCCCCCCGCCCCCCCCCCCCGAAAAACTTGTGAAGGATTTTTGGGT
Organism: Styela plicata; assembly: GCA_963675895.2. Classification (NCBI taxonomy): domain Eukaryota; kingdom Metazoa; phylum Chordata; class Ascidiacea; order Stolidobranchia; family Styelidae; genus Styela; species Styela plicata. Next base: position 14,510,123 of record OZ023148.1, read on the forward strand.
CCACTGAATCACACCCATTGCTCTAACTTGACCCGGGTTTGGATAAAATTTTTGAAGTATTTAAGTTGCCATCAGGTTATCGGCGCGGGCCCCATATTGCTGGATATCGATTATATGGTAAATAACCGGAAAAAAATAGACGGCACATCGGTAACATTTACTCCTTTAGTGTATAAAACCACTTCCATTAAAAGAAAACCCAAAAACCTATTTGGTTTTTTTAAAAAAAAAACACTAACGGTTTTTTTTCCTAATCATTATCTGCTGAAAAAATGAGGAGGGCAAAATTTATTAATGGAATAAGAATGGAAAAACCACCGCACTCGACAAGCAAAACGAGGTTATTGTAAGTCACGTACATAAACAAACAACTAAACCCAAAATAATAAAAAAAATAACAATGTAATCAGGAGACCAGGTACTCGAAATTTTTACCATTTTTACTGTCAATAAAAATAAGGTGAAAAAATTTAAAGACTGAAGTTTCAACAGTTTTGAACCCAATGCCAAACGATAACAACCTTTTGCGCCCGTCCCCTCAAATTTGGTGGATGAATAAATGCCCCAAAAGACTAGGGGGTCCCCGAAGGACCCTTTAGTTATAATTATGTGGTTTTGAGAAATTCACCAAACCGGAGCAAAATTAAATTAATTCCCCCCGTCAAAATCATGAAAATGATTGGTTCATCATAAAACACAAATTTATATAAGGTGGTAACGAGAAGTTTTTTTTTATTTGTTCCCCCCTTTTCAATTTTTTTCCCAAACGAGAACAAAAAAAATGGGACCAATCCGCATTTGTTCAAAATTAGGAACAAATATAAAATCAATTGTAAAATTTATCGAGGAAAAAATTCGAAACAATTTTAATACTAAGATTGCGAGCCCTAAAGGGGCGGAGAACTAGACACCAAATCTAAAAGCTTCGAGCGCTCTAAATTCAATGCTTCAAAGTATTTGAATTTAATATATCAATTTCATAATTATATAAATTACTATTCCATTATATGAGTCTGAGTAAAAATTAAATAAAACGATTCTTAAATCGTCTATAAGAAACCGGGAAAACCAGTTGCAATATAAACCCCCCATATTAGGAAAAAAGATAATTTTAGCGATTCCATTTCCCTTTTTTTCCGAAAAAAAATGATCCCACAAGATTAAACTTTTTAAGCACCCGGCCCGTGGTGGGTTGTGACAAGAATCCTTCCTTTTCATCCACCCAACTAAGGTAGTATTTATTTTACTGGAAACTAACCAGCAACGTGGGTGCGCCTCCAATACCAAGAACATAGGGGATCCGTTTTTGTTATTAATGAGATGTAGCCCCTTTTTAAGGGCCGAAATATGCCTGTCCGGGCACCCTTGCTTGAAGGGTAATTTATAAACTGAAAAAAAAAAAAAAAAAAGGAAAAGCAATTAAACCTCTTAATAGTTTAGTATGTGGTGGGAATATTAAAAATTTATTTTCCTTGATCTCGAACTTAGGTTTTTTGAGATAATACTAAAGGGATATACAAAGCCGAAAAAGGTTACCCCTACAATCATGGCCCCCACAAAATAACTATAGAAAGAATGGTCGAAACATCCAATTTCAAACAGAGAATAATGAAAACGAAAAAACGATAAAAAAACGAATTTTTCAGCCATATTTTTATGGGGCGTTTTTAGACCTATAGACAAATAACAAACAGCATTAAAAGGGTGGTGGTCTCCCCCCACGAAATAAACTATAAGTCTATTTATTTTATTCCGTTCATTTTCTCATACATAGCTCTTGGGAATCTTTAAAAAATAAACTAACATCTATCGCAGATGGAGTCCCCCCCCAGATCTAAACACAAGCTGTCAACCCCCTTCACCTGCTCAACTATACAACAACTTAATTCAGACAAACTGACCCAAGGTGTCTAGGGTCAAAAAATTTTGTATTAAGTAGAAGCGCGGTTCCTTTCTTCGGATCCCCGAGGCTGCGAGAAAAAGCATGCCAAAGCACAATAGTGCGTTACCTTTTGGTGCACAAAAAGTAAAAAGGGAGGCGTATAATTAGACATCAACTTCTTTTTTTGTTCCACCTTCCAGCTTTACTAAAGCCACAGTGAAATTCAGATAACTTATCCTCGGGCATAAACATAATTAAACCAATGTTTTTTAGAAATGATTTTGGTTTTGAGAAAAAATTTAGTTTAATGGGTTGAAAATGAAAAATAAGTTAAATCACCCATGTGAACCTAAAAAGAAGGCCCTATCTATCCTGATAAAAACTTTTTCACATTATTCAAGTTTACATTGACATTTTTGTAAAAAAAGACCGAGCCACAGGAAAGAATCAAGGTGTAAAAACAATGAAAAGTAGTGGATAGTAACATTAGATTGGCCCCCCAAGAATGGCCGTTCCTGGGATGGAAAAATATTTGAAGGTGAAAAACCACCATCCAGCGATTAATTTTGGAAAATCACACCAGAATCAAAAAATTATACGCAATAAGAGATTTCCAGATATGACAATATGTTAAATCATAATGTTTTAGTATTTAGGAATTTTTTGGAAACCGGGTTTTTACTGGTTTTCCAAATCCCATAAAGCCCAAATGTCAAGTCCCCAAAGAATTAGAGAGACCATTTGAAATTAAGAAGTGTACCAAGAAAAAACAACCTTCCTACAAGTAAACTTTTATACATAAACAAATAAGCCCACCTAATAAAAATGGTGGGAAAATGCATGTGGTATGAAAACGACCAGAACTTTTAGGCGTTATAAAACAAAAAAACAATTCGCCTAGGTCAACACCCATACCCTATCCCCCATTGGTAAGGATGAACATCTACTCCCTGCTTACCCCCCATAAACACGAAGAAAAATAGATTTTTAAATTGACGACATGGTGGAAAACTATGGTTAACTAAAAGTATTTCTCTTGGGTGAAAATAGAAAAAAAATAAAATAAAACTCCCCCATTAAAAAAAAATGGAAATGGTTCGAGGCAAGCAAAACAAAATGCGCAGTGGGTATGGAGCGGCTTTTATTGCGACCGCCATTGTTTGGTTATCCCCCGGTAAGAAAAAGAAAAATTACACAATGAAAATCATTTTCCAAAAAACAAATGCATCCCCGCAAGAAAAAGCCAAGAATTCCTTGTCTTCCGCTACTTCCCCCACAACTAGGTATTTTTTATATGTTTTTGAAGTCGCATTTTTGAAATCCAAAAAACCCCGCTTTGCCAAAGAGAGTTTTAAATTTAATTCCTCCACAATTAAAAAAAAAAAATTCCGCGGTAAATTCCCGCGAACGGAAAAGGAGATTTTTGGGCACTTTTTCTGGAAAACCTGCCGTGAAGAGAAAATAATTTGAAAAAAATAAAATTAAATGAAAAAGAAGAAAAACCAATTTGCTTTGGCATTTTCACCACCTGAAAAGTTTTTTTTTTTTTATATTCACGCGTTCGCCCCCCTGACACACAAATAAATGCCAACAAAGCGGAATACTTTAACTAAAAACAGATGAAGGAAGTGCCGGAAGTTGCCAATTGAAGAAAAACCATTGATAGCTTTTTCTATCCTGGGACTGAACCTTTCTTTTTTTAAGGACGTTGTTGGAGGTGGACTTGGTACTGCATCCTACGTGGTGGAGGATTTTAAAACAACCAAATTTCTAACAAATATGTGACATATCATTTATCAAGTTTCCAAAAATTATGGGGCTAATTAAAACTTGAAGCCTTTATCCCAAAATGTGAAATATCCCCCAATACTGGTTTTTGACGTGGTGTGGATTTTCCTTAATATTTGAAAAAATTATTCCATGGGAAACTTAATAGTGATTAAAGTATTATATGGTTTTTTTTTATATAGATAAAAGTTGAAGGAAATTTATTTTTTTTTAAAAATCGAGAAAAAAACCCCCAAACCTCCCTTGCTTCCCTTTTTTATTCCCACCAAAACTTACATCCCTGTCGCACAAAAAAACCCCTCTTCAACTTTAATCCCTTGCACTAATGACAAAGAATTTTCCTCGACTTCTGCGTCCTCAAGCTTTTGTAAACTACCTTCCATTCCAATTGGCAATAGAGTCGCCAAAAAATTGATGGGCGAATCTGTTAGGGGCGGGAAAATTGATTTTTTTTTAATCAGCCCCAGGAACACCCAACTAACAAAACGCAACAAAATGGGGGAAAATAACGCATCTTATTTTTCCACAAAACTATTCAAGGACATTCGGGTTTATAAAAAAATAGAAAATACGATAAACTAGAACAGAATAGAAGCAGTAAGAAGTAACCAGGAAATTTTGACTGGCCCACAAACATTTGGTGGCCTCAGAAAAACAACTTTCATACATAAATACCAGCCTTCCAAAACACTTATGCAGTTTGCCTATTGAAAAATGTCTCGCATAAAATCCAACTCACCTATTCTGTATACGGCTGTAAATGGCAGTTCTGAAATCATCTCATGTTTTCGATTCCATATTCTGTTGCGTTGCGTGGTATATAACGTTAAATCCAAATGATTTCGTCAAATCCCCTTTCATTTTTCTGCTTTGTAGATGAGATGTAATCTCACAGACTTAGGCTGAAAAATGATATTGATTTCCTGTGACAGTATAAATAATGTTGAAATATCAAAAGCAGAATGGTTTACCAGTCTGCTCTTGATAAGATGGCCATATTCAAAATAACGGATGTCAATAAATCCAGCAACATAATACTAAATGTCATGAAGAAATAGGCTAGGTTAATTTAATAGGACTAGGCCTGTATCAGCTAATTAACCGTTTATCAACCTACTGTTTTGTCTTTCGAAATGAGAACAAATTTATCCAAAAAAAAAAAAAAATTCGCAAATATGTTTTGAAGGAAATTCTGTTGGACATGTAGACTAGCTGACCTATATAGGCTATACAATACTATACTAATTTCGTGAAACGGAGATTCATGGCAGACTACCCCACTCATCAACCATAGGTTATACACTAGGCTACACATAGCCTAGAATATCTTCGGAAGTATATGAAAATTGAAAAGTATTTCAAAATTCTGAGTATTGAGCTGACCAACCTCTTAAATCTGGCCGCCGCGACTTTCACACATCGCAATTACCTCACAACTTGCAAAGACAACTTACGAAATGTTCACTCATATGACACCAAATGACAAAGCTACGAGTTCCAGTGCAGTTTAGCGCAGGCCATACATTTCCTGAATTCTTTTAATAGCCTATTCGACTATAATTAAAAACCGTCAACCGCATCAGCAAGCCCCGGAGTGCAGCGAACGAAAATGCCGCACGTGGAGTTAACTTATATTTTATGGCGGGATTTTCATAAGATGAATGCAGAGTCACGTGATATTAAACCTTACGGCGATTGGCCGATATCCCGGAATTGCCAAAAGCAGTCCATGCTTGATGAAAGTTATATTCGCAATATTCTAGCGAAATATCGTAAATTTGACGTTGTTATTAATGTTTCAGCCCGCGATGCTCTGAATATCCGGAACGGACCGAAAAGATTATTTGAATTGAGATGATAGCGATGCTGCCGATAATCAAAATTGCCGTTGTCGCTCAAAATTACTGATACCGCTCAACTTTACAGCAAAAATGTACTATATAATAATGTCCCATAATCTCCGACAAATTTATTGATGCTATTACGCCATTATTGGTATTTGAGCAAAATGTGGCAAATTGTGCTATATTGAAGTGCTATTTTGCAATTTTTAAGGGCATATTTCACTATATTCTATTCAATGTGCTTCATAACACTATTAATACTGAAAGGTGAAAGCCTTGCAAAATCTAATATTTAAACAAAACAGAATTTAAAATTATAAGTATTTTTATTAAGGCGAATGTCGATGTTGCGTTTCCTAAAAGGATTTTTCAAGTTTTATTCTTCAGTTTCAAAACATCACTTCTAAATCTGACACATAAAGCTCCGCAAAATTCACTTCTTTATTTCTCAAATGAACAAAATTCATAGCAATGATTTGCAATCTTCTTCACTACAGGGGATGACGGGTTTGTCACAACTCATGAGTTTTCCTATGTTAACGGGGATGCGGAATTCGAAATTCATGAGTATTGCATGTCATTGGGAATGTAGATTTGTCACAACTAATGAGTATTCTATGTCCCCGAGGATGAGGATTTGTCACAACTCATGAGTATTGCATGTCACCGGGTATGCGAATTTGTCACCACTCAAAAATTTCCAACTGGGGAAATTAACCTGCCTTTCAACTTTAATTACAGCAAAAACAATGGTATGCGGATTCATTAACAACCAACATGAAATATCCTGAGACAAATTTAGTACGACATGAGTCCTGATGACAAAAAAAGAGGATAATGAGGCCTTTTTGGTCACAATAGTGTAAAAATAATTGCAAATCGGTTGCCATATAATTGGTTCAATAAGATGGGACAAAAATGACTGTGGGGCTCAGAATTTAGAAGTAAGATGTGCTATAAAACGGATAGATTGGAAAGTGTAAAAAATCATTGTAAAAGAAACACAACAAGAAACATCTAAGTCTAAGGGTTTTGGTCATAGTTGGTATCACTTCCGCATAACCTAATTATATTTATTCTGATAACTGGACGCTTTTCGCCAAACATGACAATAACCTATTAAAATCAAGTTTCTGTTTTTTTTTATGAAAGCCAATTTTGCAAACATTCCAAATATTCAAGACATTAACATGAAAATTTTCTAAAAAAGTTAATAAATTATTAGTAAAATAATTACACTATTTATCATAAGTAACAAATGTTCGCACACCAGCGATGTTTATGCGGTACAATTAATTTACGATATCAAAAGGGTGGGGGGGGGGGGGGGGGGGGGGGGGGGGGGGGACCCGGGGAGGACAATTATTTTGTTTATTGGCAGCATCTGTTTCAACCCAAGTTGAATAATTTTTAATTCCTTCAAAAGTAGATTTAGAGTATCAAAAAGCAGTATCCGAAATCACCGTCTAAATAAGTATTCTGGCACCGGCCGAATAAAGCTGCCCGCACAAAATCTACAATCATCCACTTTCCTTTTAATTACTTCGTACAAATCGAAAACAAATAACATTCAATAGCAAACAAATGTAATTTATCGCAATCTTCTTCATGTACAAAAGGGGCATCCCCGAATAACGGGTTTTTATTATTATTTTGCATCCCACGTGACATGGAAATCCCCCCCCAAATAGACAGGTCCGCATTTTTTTCCCAATATGGTAAACTCACTAGGGGAAACCAACAATGCGGATCATAATTTTCGAGAATTCCCCAACTTTCAGTAATATTGCCGATCCACTTTCATATCAAACATGGTTTCCACACCAGATTTGGGAAACGTAAGGAAATTAGATATATAGGTGGAAAAATCCCTTTTTTTTTTTGCCCCTCAACAACTATCTACAAAGTCATAATGTAAGCAACATTCCCGGATTTCGACACACGATTCACAGTAAAAAAACCAAAATGCTAGGTAGGGCATGAAACATCGGCAATTAATTGTCAATAGATTGCTTGTCAAAAAGCGACATGAGTTTACTCATTGAGCGCCGGCAAAGATGTCCCCCAACCGGGTAGATGGGAATCCGAGAAAAAGTTTGGGTTCTAACCAACCACTCATGATCACTAATTGTCACTTCAGAAACCAAGTTACCCGCTGCCTTACAGGATTGCACGTTTATTAAGATATACGTATCCCCAAACTGCTGAGATATTGCCATTCCGCCCGGGGTTAGCCCGGGATTCCTAAAATTACAACTCCAAATGAGTTATCCCCTGAAAGACCAAATATATAGTAAAACGCAAAAATGCAGCTCTTAAAATCGAAACTAAAATCATGACTTTGTAAAACAAGAGTAATTTAATTTTTGACAATATTTCTTATGTTGAAACTGCTGCTTTCAACATACTGATCTGGTTAAGGAGTGGTAGCGGGAACAGCATTAGTGTTATTATGTAGCAGAGTAGTTACTTGAAACAAGTTCTTCGAAACCGAAAATTTGTCCTGATTTATTTGGTTGTTCAGTCGTGGTAATTACTGTAGCTACAGGCGTTTCCGTTGTTGGTTCTGTTGTAGTATCTGGTTGCATTGTCGATTGCCCCAAGTTGTTGCAACAGCAGTTGCTGGAGCCATTTCTGTAGTATCTGGTTCAGTTATAGAGAACGCTCCAATCGAAAGCGGTACAGTTGTCGTTACAGTAATCATTGGTTCAGTAATGCGGGTTGCCGTAGTGTCAGTGTCTAGCAGTTATTAAAGGTGCGCTAGGAGTGCTTTCTAGGATGATGCCGTGGCAACTGCCGGTTAAATGTCGAGGTAACCTATGTTAAAATACGAGATATCAACCCAACCTAATAAAAATGACAGGCAGATACAGAAAAACACTCTCACGTGTCATTTCTAATATGAGGTTGTCATCATAAATATTTGAGTCAGCATTGGCGTATTCATAATCTTGCAAAGAAGGCAGGGGTTGTGCAAAATTAGAAAATCTTGATGGTTAAATCATGTTATTATAAGGCTTTAGTCTATAAGACAGGTTTGAACCAATTATTACATTTAAAATTTTGAGGCACATTACCTATTAACTATCGATTTGCGTGGGAAATAACTTTGTGAAGGAAAATAAGAAGGATTCAAATTACTTTACATATTACCTTCGTAGTTACTGGGTTGGTCGACTTATTCTATTTGCCTTTTCAAACATTTTCTCCATGCAGTAATATAGTGGGTGCGTAATGGAGCGTAAGAAGGGAACATCGATATGTTTATTACAATATTCATTGAATAAGATTGAAAAACATCAAAAATATG
>OZ023148.1:14519046-14532165 GCA_963675895.2 Styela plicata
GATTCTCACGACAAATATAAGTGAAACAAATCAACAGCTAAAAGATCTACAGACAATAAACAATGAATTACAGAATACAGTCAAGATATTAGGTTTCTTTTACTTCTCTATATTATTTTATAGTCACTTCTTAGAGTGGATCACCCTGTCCAAGGCCCTGTAATAGCGTTCACTTATAGAGGGGCCAGATTAGAATTACTGGGAAAATATGATCTTTTTCTGATCGGCTTAGCCTACCCAAGTTATTAACCCTTGGTTGAGTGGCGGGCATGGATTAGCGATCCGGACTCGCCGGGGGTCGAACCCGAGATCTTCAACTTGCGATGTCAACATGTTTTAACCACCCGCGCGCCCATGGCGGCAGAGTTTATTTAATGAAGAATACATCCAACTAAATGAGATCTCGATTCTACAAATTTCTGCCAACGCTTGCATACATATAACAGGTTGCTGTTTTAATGGTGGGGCTGCGCAATTCAATTCGGTCAGTCACGTACATTGGAATATATCCTTGATCTTCCATAGGATCAATTGATTTGAATATTTTTGATTTGAATATTCTTTTCAAACATATTAATTTGTTATTCCAATTTGAGATCAATTGAAAGTCATTTTCTCCTTATTTTGATTATTATTCGTGCATTTGTTGCTTTGTAGTTATGGGGTTATCTTGATAATGTGGACATGTTGTGATATTGGTAAAGACGCGCATTTGTTTATTTATATCTAATTAGCGATTCCATTCAAAAAACTTATCCTAGTTAAGTTGAATTTTAAATGAATCGGATTCGCCATGCCCTATATGGGACTTTGTTACAATGAATCACTCAAATGAGGAACGATATAGAAAATAATAATATTAAATTAATAATAGGGCATATAATATTAAAGATGCAAAATTGATATGCACATATTTAAACGCTCAGTGGATTAGGTCGACCATGGTAAAATACCTGTTGAGTTGTCAGTTCGGAAATTCAAATATCGTTCCTGAAAAAAGCATTGGTTACAAAGTCACTAAACGATTAGCCAAATTTATCAGCGAAAACAAATTTATTTTACCGAATACGATCTAAGTTATGTTACCAGCATGATTTGGAACCTGCAAAATAAGACTGTCTATTTAAAATATGTTTTAGCGTTGTCTTTCATGATGTTCGTTTTTTTTTCGATAAAGTTTGTCCAAATCTTGGAGTTCAGTTGCTGGCACTATATCTTGTAATAGTGCTTTGCTATTAAGTGGTCGTTGGTTGGTTTATTTTAGGCACTTTTTATAGTTACGTGTCGAAGTGGAAACCCTGCCCAAGGCCCTGTGACAGCGGCCACTTATGGACAGGCAGGGTTAGAATTTCTGGGAAAATAGGATCTTTTTCTGTTCGGCTCAGCCTACCCAAGTTATTACACCCTGGTTTGAGTGGTGGGTTAACGAGCCGGACTCGCCGGGACTCGAAACCGAGATCTTCAACTTGCGATGCAACATGTTCAACCACTTAGACTATCGCGCCCCACCATGGCACTGCTTGAGGCCATGCTTAGAGGGAATTTCAACAACAACACATTTCCCAAATGCTGTTAGCAAATCCAAAAACTTAATTAGTTTCGTTTATTTTTAGGTATATTAATTCCATATAGATGTTTGGCCAACGGAGAAACAGAATCGACTCATCTGCTGGAAAATAAGGGATATCACAATTCTTTTCCTGTAAACTGTGATTTATATTACACGAATGAAGATGGTTGGATAGTAAGTCTTCCCTTCATTATTAGTTGGAATATACTAGGCCTGGATGCGGTGAAATAACTGATATGAACCAAGCAATCAAAACATCTTAATATTTCCCATATTTTTGGGTTGATAAAATAAAAAATATATATTTACCAACATTTGATTGTAACATATCGGATTGTCATAACATGAACATGCTGAGCGGATAAAAGTTTAGTTCAAAATATTTTAATTAACCGGTTCATATACTTATTTCAGACGATTCAAAAGAGATATAATGGCGGCGTTAGATTTTATGACAGAAAGTGGGAGGATTATGCCAGAGGTTTTGGAAATAGAGATGGAGAATTTTGGCTCGGTATGTTTTCTTATTACTATTAACTTAGATATAACCAAGCAAAAGTATCTGTGGATGGGAACCAGGTTTAACGGGATTTTTATAACTGCTTAGAGATGCATCTCCCCATAAGCCTTTAGAACCCCCACAAGTACCAAAATCACAGAAAAACGCGAAAAAAAAACGTTTTAACTGAGTCCAAAAAGGTTCTATGAAATAGCCCGAAGTGTAATCTTAGAGCTTTTTGCACGATTTTTATATATTTTTTTTTTCCATTTGGTGGAAATATTGCATTTTTTGGTCTGAAATTTTTTGTCTGCTCTATCCAGTTCCGATATTATGTTTAAAGGTCTTTGAACATTACATCAGCTGACAACCACGAAGAATTATAAAATCAAAATAGTTTTGGGATATAAAGACGGTACATACAAATACGTTTAATATAGGTAAAAAAAAAATTAATAGCTTTTTTAAATTGAAGATTAATGATAATATTTCAAAATGATGAAAAAAATAACAACTTAATGATGTTGTGAAAGTTATGCAAATTTAAACATTTGGTCCATTATACGAGATATTTTATTTATTTTTAGCTTACGAAAAATACCTAACCCAGGGTGTAATAAATTGAGTAGAATAATATCCAACAACCATAACCCCGTTCGTTCTTAAGTGGCCGCCAGTACAGGGTCTTGTTGAGTGATCCGCTCAACTGACTAGTTGTAAAAGTTTGATTACAGACTGTTTATTGTTTTCAACTATAGCACATTGGAAGTCGGGAGTGAAAAAGATCGATTCAAGTTGAAAATTTCTGGATTTTCTGGGAAGGATTATGACCTAATGGAGGATGACAATAATCGATATTTTTCAACTATTGATGTTGATAATGATAGAGATTGGCATGGAAGTTGTGCTCAATTGCACAATGGTGCTTGGTGGTATAATAATCGCGCCCGATCCAACTTAAATGGAGAATACAGTTCTAATTTCTACTGGCATGCCCTCTCATATCAAGTGAAATGAAGATTCACCCTGTGTAAACGTCGATTTTTATCGCGTTATCGATGGATCATTGCTGATCCATAGAGGTGATCATTTACGTTTAAAAAACTGTCCGAATCCAATATAATTTCGTTCATTTTGAATCACCTTTGGACCAGTTTACATTCTATGTTATAATCCAACATTCTTAACTGTTTTAATTGGGCGTTATTTCTCTTTGCCTATTTTTATGCTATATTGTAGTTAGGGCTGGCAAATGGTGATTCGAATCGATTCTAAGCAAGATTTATTCGAATCAATCGTGAATCGTTCATAGGAACAAAAACCTTGTTAAATGAACTCGGATTTACATTTTCAACGACGAAATGCAATCGATTTTGGTCAAATTTGACCAAAATCGACTAGATTTCTTCGTTAAAATATGAAAATTGGAGCTCTTAGTGAATTGAAAATATCCTATAAACTATAAATTTCTTCAATTTCACAACAAGACAAGGTATAATAGTAAAAATGGGATTTTCCTCCTTACATAGAATTAGTGATTCAATCCGATTCAAAAATATATATATATATATATATATTCGAATCAGATTCGAATTCCAAATGCTTCGGTTTTGCCCAGTCCTATGAATTTATTCGCATCAGTCTTAAATGGTCCATAGCAATTTTTTCCGCAAACATAACAAAGCTTCATCGCACACAATTGAAAGAAATCGGATCAAAATATTTTAGTTGAGTATGGTCTGTTGAATATAACCAGCCAACTCGGGAAGTCACAGCAGTGCTTCATGTTTGGTAGAACCATAGTTTGGTAAAAAATTGAATTAAATTAAAGAAAATAAAAATATTTCGGAATGAGTTGAAAAAGATAATGGCGATGATGAACTTGTGCCTGTTGAATTGAACTCGATTTTATTTGCTGGTCGAGAATTTCTCGGAAACGTTTGGAGGTAAAACTTAATTACCTGGACCCACATCAACATTACTTTAATTTATGGGTTTGAATATAGGTGCAGATCATACTTCAACGGGTTTCTGGCGTTGACACTTTCAAATACATCTATGAATTAATCTTTTTGAATCCAATTGAAAAATTACGAAAAAATGATAAAAGGAGTGAAATATTATATTCATAGTGAATTTTAACCACTAATGAGTATTCAAATCGTCAGTGTATTTGAATAATGTATGGTCCATGCTCACCCGGTGTCGATCATTTATATTTTAGTCAACATGTATCACTACCTAGCCTTTGCTTTTCTATATTTTCCTCGGATAGCGTTGTACTTCTAATATGTTTTGTTTGATATAGTCGCTCACGACTTCTATGAGATTCTTCCTAAAAAATATCCGATAAAACTTGCTGAGGCAAATGCGAATTGAACTTCGTTTTGCGCTATGATATGATGTTGGCGACTGAAGTGTATGTAGTGGTAATTATCCATGCGTCTTGTCGGCACGCGCTATGCTGCAGCCGTACATGGCGAGGTCCATAGTAGCTCATACTGACCTTTAGACATGACCTCGGTGGATTGCACCACCGCGTAAACCTTACGTTCCCACTCCGGCGCAGTCGTTCTTTTTCAGGCATGGGCCAAAAATGGACCGCTCTTCTGTCGCACGATTCATCAATGGTTTCAACTGTGCAAAAACAAGTGTTCCCCCAGTATATACTAACGCGATGCTGATAAAAACCAACAATTTACCTTTCACATTGTTTCAAGCTGTTTCAAATTACAACTAATAAATAGATACAAAAGGAGCCATGTCTTTAAAATGGGTATTCGAGGGATGGGGTATTGTCTCGCACGGTATAGTTGTTGAATAGGTTTAAAAACGTTATAGGATTCTTCGTGTGTTGAGTTTCATCGCGGTTTTGGAGTGAAAGAGCAAATGGAAAACAAAAGCCAGAAGACTGTCGCGTTCCGGGAAATTTTATAGCTTTTAAATACATTTAGGTCGGAAGTTTTAGTGAGGTGCGGGCCGCCACTGCAGGGGGAAGGGCTTTCGGATTTCAAGGGGTTTTTCAGTTTTTATGGACCGGGAGGGGGATTTATTGGATGAACTCAGGTCCGGGCATCGTGTTAGGGGCTGAGAAACGCGGATTAAGTTTACCAAATCAGAAATTTTTATTGTGGCTTAAACATATGGCCACGCCGTAATGGGGGGGGAACCAGTGATCTCCTCGACCGCGAATCCATTTACAGATGACTCAGACTTAAAACAAAATTTGCTTTGAACAATACTTCCCCCATTTCGGTGTATTAGCCGGCCCCGTTTATCGTGCGGGGACCCGTTTACTCTGTTTGTTGTAACATAATTGCGCAAAAACGGCTGTTAAGGCATGAGGGTTGTCGTGAAAGCACAAACTAATCCAAAACCACCTTAACAGTTTAAAAACGTGATTTTATGGTACCGGGACCCCCATGAATATAAATTTGACTTCTGTTTCGCCTCGGGGCTCTGACTACGGGGGCCGAACTTCCTGTTAAATTGGGGCGCCCATTAGGACAAGGGGGGCGGAAGAAAATATGAGTCAATAGTGGCAAAAATAAACATAAAACGCGGCTGCCCGGACTTACGACGTGGCTTGGGCTTTTTCGGACCTGTACTTTCCGTAAGGATATCCTACTTAGAAACTTGGGCGCTTACTGGTATGTTCCCTAAGATTTTCTTTTTTTACTCGTTTACTTGGGGTTTTTTACTGAAAGTTTACCTTGTTAAGATGTGCTAATAAGTTATTGGGTTTCTACTGTAAAGTTCCTGGGGGATTACCCACTAGTTACTTGGGTTCCCACTGTAAGTTCCTAAGATTTATCTTCGTATCTACTTTGTTTGTTTATGATGGACGTTTCAATCGCCCCATTGTGGCGGCCACAACACGACAATATTGAGAAACAAATATTGCACCGGTGGGTTTACTGGTTACATTTTGGTTGGGGGATTTTCGGAAGATCAGGACGCAATTCAATGGAAAAAGTAGCGAGAGGGACCTCAGGGGGTTGAAGTTTTTGAGTGTCCAGAAAAAATAATCTGCAGGGGTGCAAAACAATATATCTTTTTTGTTACCATTTGGGAGGCAGTTGCGGTCGAAAATCCGCGGTGGTCTTTCAAATTTTAATGAAAAACCTGGGGGTCTTGCGGGGGTTTGGCCACCTCACGTTACTAGTGGCGTTATTTTTTATTTCCCTTCGGGACTTGGCTTTTACTTCGTTTTTAAAAATAAATTAGTTGAAATTATAAACTTCAATTTCTTACAGTTAAAAATTTTACTTTGATGTTAATTTGCCAGTGTATATATAAGTTTGTTAGCTGGGGGGCAGGGGATTCGGTGTTTCGAATTGAATTTTTTTTCGAATGGGCACACTTCAATTAACTCGGTTCGTGACTCGTTCATTGGGAAGCCAACAACCTGGTTGATGGAAACTCGGATATTTTCATTTTTTTTTTAACGGGGACGGGAAATGAAACCAAGTACGATTTTCGGTCATATATGGAACCAGATAAAATTGACTTATGCGTTTCGGTCGTTATAAATTGGAAAAAAAATTGTTTGCTCTTTAGTGTTAACTTGAAAAGCCCAACTAACATACGCTGTAAAATTTTCGATGATTTTCAACCATGAAGGACCAATATTCTAACTAGTAAAAAATGAGTGTTCTAAAATTTGGGATTTAATTGCGATAAAGGGATTAGTGATTCGTTCCCGATTTGGATGACCAAATTATTCGCATTTAAGATTCGCAATTCACACACGATTTCGGTTTTTTGCCCCAGGCCCTAGGGGTTGTAATATAGAATTGGCTTGTTTAGGGGTTTTTGTGTAGCACCCTCAAAAATTTTTTTTCTCAGTCCACCCTTTCCACTCGATTTCGATAAAAAAGACTCCGAGGGCGTTTCCAAAAGAGGGACGAACAAGGGTATTTTCGGAAATTTGTCGTGGGGTTGATTGCTGTTTGGCAGATTATAATATACATTACTAACTAATTTAGTTAAATTTCATAATACAGTCCATTTTTTCGTTTTTTAAAATAAAGGTTTCACTTTTTGTTTTTAACTTTTCGCTTTTGGTAGTTCCTGTTTTATTATTGCGGTATCGGGTTGTGAGTCGCCATATAATTATGTGATTTGATAACCAAAAAACTTAAACCTCTGTTACCGTACCATTTTCTGTTCTCTCAACCACTGAGACGTGGAGGGGTGGTATAATTTCAGTTCTTTTTTTCATATTGAGCGTGGCTTCGCCAACAATACATTGTTTCATTTCTTCTCACGAAGATTACACAACATACGAAAAAACCAACCGCTAAAGGGACCCTGGCGCGATGATTTCAAAACAAGCCATTCCGAAGGCCTAGTTGTTGTTTTTCCTTTACCTCAGGTCACAAGGAATTATAGTGAGCGTCAGGAACACATATCGCTTACTCCGGAATGACCCAGAATTGATGGGCCGAATTACAGATTTTTGGGGACAAATTAAAGGGAAAAAAACTGTTGACCGTTTCATTTTCAAAGGAAGGAAGGCGTAACAGAATATTATTTTGTATCCAAATATTTTTTAAAGTGAAAATTTTGTATTTAAAGCAGGGCAAACGCGCGAGAAAGTTCATTACCCCATTGGGATAAGTTGGTCCCAATTTGCGAGTCTAAATTGTGAGTAGCAAAAGTGCCACGTATGGAAGTTGAGGGGTAACCCGGGGTCCGGGTTCGTTTCCGGTCTATTGTTGGGGGAAATTTCTCATTCTCTGCAATTTCTGGTATGGATCCGGGCCCTGGGGGAAACGTTCAAGATCGATTCCAGCCGAGGGGGGGGTACAAAATTATATTGCCAGGATGTTATCTGGGTGGGAGGGGTAACGCCCGGCCGTCTTTTCAGTTGCCCGGTGGGTTCCATCGGTCAGCATCCGCTTACGGGGCCAATTAAAAAAAACCAAACGCCATTCCCAAAATTATCTTTTTTCCATTGGGTGGACCCAGAGGTTTTATTTCAATCTCACGTTGGAGTATCGCGGAGCCATTCGCACGTTTGGGACGCATGGCATATATTGCTTAGGCAGTTGTACTGGTAGGGGAGGAATACTCCATTATTGGGGAACAGTTTGAGACGGCAAAAATTTGGTCTCCCCCGAAAATTAATAAATTGAAAAAATGTTTGAAAATTTGGTTGTTTTTTCACCATCACAATGAAGAATATTGCAGTATAGTGGAGTGTTAAGGGTTGCTAAAAACCATTTGCATTCAACAACTTGGAGGTGTAATTTCTAGACTTTTCAATATTTCGGGATTAATTTCGGAATATTGGATTCGGAAAAAACGGGGTGCGGGAATTTAGATTATATACGATTTCGGATTTAGGGATTCATGGGAAACAAAAATGAATGTTTAATTTGTTGGATTTGTATATATTTATATCATTTTTTAAATCACTTTTCGCCTTTTGTTTCTTCGTGTTTGCCCGCCTCCATTGTTCTATTGAACATTGTTTTTGTTCTTTTACAATCCAATATTCAGATGTTTATGGGTCCTCCTTGGCAACAACCCCTGGCTCACAGGACTTTCTATTATACCCGTGGTATAGATGGTATCACATTATTGGTAGATCAAAAAATTCAGGGAAGATGTAATTGCAACAGTTTTGCTTTCCAGGGGGGGGGGACCCGGAAGGATTTGTGGGAAATAAATTCCATTGGAAAACGGGCAAAACCAACAAATAGGTTATTAGTTCGGTAATAGAATGACTTATTGTTGGGGGAACGTTCACACGCGAGAATATAATTACTAAGTTTCGGTAAATGTGTGTTTCTCTTTTTTCGTTTTGAGGAAGATCAGAGTCTTCTTGGTCCATGTTTTTAACAAAAACATCTATAAAAAAATACGTATATTTAAAAAAACCTTAGTATTTCGGGAAAATTTGTTTTATTTCGTTTTCTTACCCCCCCCCCCCCCCCCCCGGTTCGAGCAAGTTATTTAATTACTTTGTATGGGGCTTTTATTATGATTGTCGGTGGCTCAAAAAAACATAAAAATATATTCTAAAAGAAGCTATACGGGGGGTTTTGCTGGCTGAGCATTTTTTAGATCATTGTGACTAAAAAAAAAATAATTTAGTTAAGGATTTTAATTGATCACCAACTGAGGATGCTGTCTGGTATCATTCATATTCTGTTATTTCTAGAAACCCACCACATTTCGTTTCTCACCTTGGTTTTTAAACATTCAAATGAGGCAGGAGGATGATAATTATTGTTTTATTTTTGCTGACCAGGGGAAGTTCAAGATGTATTCAAAAGGTAAAAAATATTACCGCACCTTGCCGTCTCAAAAATTTCTAAACTTGATTTACCCACTCATTGATATATTTATGCTTCACTTACATTTGAAATGTTATTTATATTTCGAGAGTTTACTGGCCCTCTGATTTCAAGCGGCCTCTGTGAGTTGACAACAACGTCCATTTTATTGTAAACCATCGACCCTATATCGGGCATTAACTGCGTCCATGATATAACGAGCAATAACATTTTATTCGCGCAGTGTTTTGTGTTTTCGGACGGCCAGGGAACAGAGGTTACTTTAACCATTGCTTCGATTTACAACTGGCATGCTGGAAAAAACAAATTTCGTTTAACCAAAACCATAAGGTCACTTGTTTCCACATAAGGGCGGGAATTTTGCACAGGGATGAGTAACGACACGGGACAAATTATGAGTAAAGTAGGAACGCGTTTTTTTTAAGCAGCAAGATTCACTCTCCTGTCTCTTTCGATTCCGCAAGGGACACCCTTATATTCGTTGGGAACCCCTTGGACCCCGTGTGATGGGCGGGGATACTTGGCAATATTCGGTGAAAATCGTGTGGGGGGGGGCAGCAGTTGCTATGGGGACCAACATTGTCTCAAAATACTAATTCGTCCGCCATTTATTTGGAGATCCGAAAATTTCCGTGGAAGAAATGATCAATTTGGCTTAAAGAACGTTATTGGTATCTATGGGCAACTGTCCTTACAACCTGCTTGTTTGGAACATTTATAAAAAACTGAAGTTTGTTGGTCCTCATTTTCACGGAAGAATATACTTATGTTAGTTGCTTTTACATATGGACCACTTTTATTTTTTTAGTCCTGTCACAACATGGGGAGCCAATTGAATGAAAATTTTCATGGGGCCTCGGGGTCTACAGTATGACCATTTGGGACAAGTGATATTTGCCAAGTTTTGAGGAAAAAAAATTACTGGGTTTATTAACTTCTTGTATATTTTTTTTCACTGAAACAACAAGCCACCCGCAGATTTGCCAAAAATGATGTTTTGGTTTGGGCTTAGGACTTGGGAAAGAAAAGCTGTGGGATTATTACCAATTTTGTTATACACAGTAATATTTTTCATTATTTTATTATGGGCTTTGGGGACAAATTGAAGACAACGATTTGTGAGTTTTTTGACCCAATTAATTGTGACAGTTAATAACTTTTTTTGGAAAACGGAAAAACTCGATTATAATCTTTCTCTGCTCGGTCTCGTGCTGCTATTATTCCCCAAAGGCCAGTCCCTTTTTGTCCCGATGTCCTATTTACTTCAAACCCCGGCACTTCCCTTTTAACCCCACATCGCCGTCCCTATTCCTCCAAATCCACTGCTCCCTATTACTGTACTGGTGTCCTTCCAAAAACCTCTACGCTCCGCGTTTTTTCTGCCATCGTTTAAGTTGCCTATTCACAAGGTCACAGCCCATTTTCTGTTTCCTCTGGGGGGGACCCAATTGCCTATTTACCCAACGGCCCAACTATCCTTCCCCTAACATTCGCCTTTCCTGTTTCCCCATTCCCCTCCACATGGTTCTGACCTTTTCGGTCCCTCCTGTTGCCTGGATTCCCAATGCCTATTACCGAACGCACCGTCCTTTACCACGTTGCCTTCTTTTTATTACCCTTCCTAATTAAGGGGTTTTTTTCGGGCCCTACCCGTAACGCCTAAAAAAACGAATCCTGAATTCAAAATGCCTTTTATGAAAGTCCAGAGGTGGCAAGTTTGATATTGTGGGGGTCCGCATTTTTATTTGCCAAGGTAACTTTTTAAAAGGGGCATTCGGCTTTCAAACCCGTTTCGCTTTTTCTTCTTTCTTTTCTTTTCTTTTAACTACTTTGGATTTTACAGGGATGTAACAATGAGAAGGGGAAAATACTAGAAGGCTGCGGCCGGTTTTAAAACGTCTCTCTTGTTCTCACCCAAAACGTGTTTCTTATTATTTACCAAAACCAACGGGGTCTTTTCATGGATTGTGTCCGATTGATAATGAGGCAATGTTAGATTAAACCCCTGTTTGGGTTGGTGGGAAATTGGGATAGGCACAGGTAATAATAAGTAGGGGGGGCGAGGCATTTAAGCTTTCAGGTGGGAAATTGGGGGGATTGTCAAGGTAATGGGGTTGTGGTCGGGGGGAGTTAGGGCCGGTTATGTGACAGGGGCAAAAGGGGTGTTGGGGGACGGGGCGGGAGGGATGGGGGGACAGGATATAGGGTTGGCTGGGGATTTGGGAGGGATAGTTTCAGGCAAAGGGAGGTGTTTGGGGGATTGGGAAAGGACTGACGGGCTATAGGGTATGTGGCTGGGTAGGGCAGTAAGGCAAAACAGGGGGGGTTGTTGGGACGGGCAAGGAATGTCGGGTATAGGGTGGTGGGGCTTGGGAGGGCAGGGTATAGGGAGGTGGGTTGGGTGGACAGGGCAGGGCAAAGTGTGGCGGGACGGGTTGGATGACAGATCAGGTGCAAACGGGTTCGGACAAGTAGTAAGGAGCGGTGGACATGGTCAGATGGGACAGCTAGGGGAGGTGGTCGGTATAGAGCGGTGGGTAGCTAGGGCAGGTAGAAGGAGGGTGGGCCAAGTAGAGTCAGGAGGGGGTTGGGTAGTTCGGGATAAGTTAGGTAGATATATCAAAAGCAGCAGCAATATTTTTTAGTTTGAGGGTCCAAATTTGATATCTTTTTATCAAAGATTTTTGGTTATTAATAAATGGGAATCAAATAAATAAATAACATATTTGTTAAAATTTCGCACATTTAACGCGCGTTTTCATAAAAACCGGATGATCGGTAACTTTAAAATAGGCCTCCAATTTGTACCGAAAACGTATGGGAAAGACTTTCATTTTACCGTGCGGGAAAGGAAAGCCGAGAAAACGATTTCCCCCTATGGCAAACCAAAATTGCTTGAGAGAATGAGATATTTGATTAGCTAATATAACTGTGAGCAACCGACGGAATGCAAAAACTGGTCCCAAGAAATACCATCAACAAAATTCCAATGTATAGAAATGGCTGTGAAACATTTTAACTGAGTAAAAGTTTACAATAACGTTTAGAATAAACTCGCGATTCCAGATAAGAACAGTTATCAACTGTTATCACAGTAAACCTTATGCTATTTTCGGGTGCTTGTAAATAAATATAACTGGACCATAACTATCTGTTTCTGACCAATTTCATTGAGGATGGGATCTAACAGATGGTCTAAATAAATAATGCCCGATTCTTGTAATGTTGTAGGCTCACCGGTGGTCACCGAAAACAATCAAAATGTGCTCAACAGACAACAACTGCCTGGAGGTACAGAATGAATTAGAAGAGGAATTCTTCGAGTGCCACGAGCCAAAGCTCGCGATTATTAAAATAAGAAATCTAAAACTACGAATGTACTATGATATGAACAAACTGAAAAAACAATATACTTTCAACTCACACCTCATCGACAAAATAATAAATAAGTTTGAGCACAATCAAGAATATTTTGTTGTATTTACCGTTAAAATTTGCATCAATTGTACTTAAATCTCCGAATTGAATTGCCCAGCCCTAGCTACAACGAAGTATTCAACAATCATTACTCATTTCCCTAGGATATATCGGCTGAGACCACGTGAATACTACGTGTATTTATTTTGTTCTTTCAAATGTATCCACGATTTTCGGGTTTATATGAGTGGTCATGTGGAATTCTACGTTTCGGAATTTATCGAATTCATTCAATGCCCCTAGGGCTGGGCAAAAACGAATCATTT
>OZ023148.1:14532265-14550346 GCA_963675895.2 Styela plicata
GCATCACTCCGTATTCTGTCGTATAAGTACGGCGCGCGCTAAACGATTGCGCCACTGGAGTCCGATAAAGATTAAAGTTGGGTAAAAAGAAGCAATAAGAAAGTTTAAATGTTTGCTCCAGGTGAGGCTCGAACTCACAATCTCCGCATCACTCCGTATCTATCGTATAAGTACGGCGCGCTAGCCGATTGCGCCACTGGAAACTGGAGAAACGCGGATCGGAATATTCTCATTTCAAATGGGAAAGGGGTTAAAAAGTAGCAGAAAAGTTTAAATGTGATTGTGCTTTTATGGGAGAGGTGAGGTTCGAACTCACAACACCTCGGCATTACTCCGTATCTGTTCATCTATTAAGTACGGCGCGCTAACCGATCGCGCCACTTAGAGAGCTGGACAAACGCGGAAATCATTCACAGTTTCAAATGGGGAAAGGGAGTAAAAGTAGCAATAAAGCTTGAATGCTTGCTCCAGGTGAGGCTCGCACCCACAGCCTCCGCATCACTCCGTATCTGTCGTATAAGTAACAGCGCGCTAACCGATTGTGCCACTGAAGCTCTGGAAGCTCTGCGAATATTTACAATATTACGAAATTTTAACAGTTCAAATGTGAAGGGGGATAAGAAAGAGCAGCAAAAGTTCAAAAGGTTGCTCTAGGTGAGGTTCGAAACTCACATCTTACTCTGGTTATACCTGTGAATAGTTTCCTGGCAAAACCGATTGCACCACCAGAGCCGGGGGGGGACACGAAATGTTCACAGTTGAAATGGGGAAAGTGGTAAAAAGTGTAGTATTAAAAACTCACAACCCCCGCGTCACTCCGTATCTGCCAAGTAAGTACAGCGCGCTAAAACGATTGCGCCACTGGAGCCGGATAAGATTAGAAAGTGGGTAAAAGAAGCAATAAAGTTTAAATGTTTGCTCCAGGTGAGGCTCGAACTCACAACCTCCGCATCACTCCGTATCTGTCGTATAAGTACGGCGCGCTAACCGATTTGCGCTCACTGGAGCTGGAGAGAAACACGGAATATTCTCATTTCAAATGGTGAAGGGGTTAAAAGTAGAAGAAAAAGTTTTGAATGTGTGCTCCAGGTGAGGTTCGAAACTCACAACCTCCGCATTACTCCGTATCTGTTCTATAAGTACGGCGCGCTAACTGATTGCGCCACTGGAGCTAGAAAAAGGCGGGACTATTCATAATTCAAATGGGTGAGAGAGAGTAACAGTAGCGATAAAGTTTAAATAAGGTGGGGCTGCGAACTCACAACTTCCACATCATCCCGTATCTGTCATTCGATTATCGTGCGCTAATCGATTACGGCATGGGCGCTAGAAAGGGTCACGCGGTATCCACAGTTCAAATGTTTAAATTTTTGCGCCAGAGGCTCGAACACACAACCTCCGCGTCACTCCGTATCTGTCATATATGTACGGCGTGCGACCGATTGCGCCACTGGAGCCATAGGAAGACGCAATATTTACAGTTCAAATGCG
The DNA here is from genome assembly GCA_963675895.2 of Styela plicata. NCBI lineage: Eukaryota > Metazoa > Chordata > Ascidiacea > Stolidobranchia > Styelidae > Styela > Styela plicata. The sequence continues at coordinate 14,533,757 of OZ023148.1, forward strand.
GAAGGGCTTTAAAAATAGCATAATAAAGTTTAAAACTTTGAAAGTTTACTGCAGGTGAGGCAAGAATTCATATATCTTTACCTCACAAAATCCCTATGTTCCAATGTTAGATAACAGTTTTTTGGCAGTTGATATAAAACTATCTATATTTGCCTTGTATAAAAAATATTGAACATCGAGTTAATCTTCGTTTGGAATTTACTTGTGAAAAATGACGTTGGTGTTGAGTGTTATGCACAGTATTACACACACGGATGGGATTATTGATTAAAGTTTTTACAAGCAATATGGTATCGCAAGCCGTTCTGCTCCCGAACTAAAACAATCGTTTTTATTTGAGATTTAATGAAAAAAAATGTCATCTCGAGCTATTAGGACTTTCATAAATTTTTTTTGTCAAGTATGAGCCACAAATGGATCGCGCTTTCAAAGCGCGATCCATACTGTGGCTCGTACTGATTGTCAAAAAAAAACTTTTTTACATTCTCTTTAATAGCCATATTTGATTAAACGTGCTTCGACAACTCGCTCTGTTAACTCTCATCGCATGGTTTCTACAGCTTGGTTTTTATATTTATCTGTTTTAAGATAGAATATTAAGGTGATCAGTGGTAGTAGGAAGTGAACCATATGCTGCACACATTTAAGGACATAAGGAACGGATTTTTTTTAAAGTAGGTTTCCTTTCTGTTATCGTTTGACTTATTAAGAAAATCGATTTTATGCAGACGAGCGCCACTGCATTCCAGCTCGAAAAGGTATTTTAACAGAAAAGTTTAACAGTGAATATGTACGTGAGAGTTCTAAAGATGTTACTTTTTAAAAGATTTCGAGATCGAGACGGATACGAATCGGGTTCGGATTGTGTGGATGATGAATGCTTCTGTGATTCGTTGTGATTCGACAACAATTTCGACCTGTATTGAAGCAAAATGCGTTCTGGATATCCTTAATTCGTAACATAATATATTTTTGAAAATTCTAGCAAAGCAGTGCCAGAAGCAGTGCGAAAAAGCAAAGCAATTAACCAATTAACGGCCATTTATTAGCAAAGAGGTAGTACAATATGTAGTACCAGCAATGCACTCTAAGTGGAAAACATTCGAACCGGAACGGAATTTCTATGGTAAAGCAAACTGCAGTGCACAGCGCATCTGCCCTAGATGACGGCAAAACCATATACCACTTCTTTGTTTCGTTTTAGTCGCCTGATTGTGATAACCCATTCTCAGTTTGTGTTGTATGCGCTGTATGCGATGCGCTGTAACCCAAAGCCTTATTGGAGGACAATGCTTGGTACAACTACACCGGTTTACCCATTGTTTTCACATAGATTGATTGGTAAATAGCAAGACTCAAGATAAATCTCACAATCAGATAAAGTTGTAAACATCTTCAATTACATACTGGTAAATAAATAAAGATCATTCCATAGGTACAATTAAATTGCACTCAATTTTACAATTTTACTCAAACTATTCATCATTTTACTCTGTTTGAATTTTCACCAAGCGTTTCAGCGTCTAAAACAGTACAACACACTCTCAACATATTCCTTCTCATAATGTTTTTATGAAATGGTACCTTGGAACCCGAGTACTACAATCAAAAAATTCGTACGTGGCTTGTACGTGTTAGTAAATTACTTCCAAATCGCACTTCGAATTATTTTTTTGAACAATTTTATTCATATTTTTGCATTGAATATCGTGAACGTTCGTATTGAAATAACTTTCCAGACGAATTCCGATAGGAACAAAGTGAAATCACCTAATTGATGTAGTCATTAATAATTAAAGATAGTATGACGTTAAAGCTTTACACAATATGAATAACATCCCCCCCCCCCCCCCCCCCCCCCCCATCTGTATGGGGGAAAAGTGTTAGAGGGAAACATTAAGTTTAAAGTCTTTGGGGAAATCGTTTGGGGATATCGGGCTTTGGAAAGTCGACACATATCAAGAAATTTTCGCTGAAGAAACGTTTGTTGATACCGTGGAATGGGGAAAAGGAAGGTTGATAACAAAGTTTAAAAAAAATTCGCGCATTGAGACATTAGCGATTTCACATAAATTATGGTTACCGTTTATAAACGATTTTGTATAAAAAAAACGGTCGCTCTTGTAAGGTCCACACTGTGATGATGAGGTCATACTGCCTTATGCAAGCATTTACTTCACAGTTCATGGAATAAGATAACGAAGCGGGTGTTAATATCTCCAACAAAATCTTAGATTTCTTCATTGGAAAATAGAAAAAAGAGAAATATTATTGTTTTGAAATAAAAAAGAAAAAAAAAAAAATCATAGTTTTATTTTGCAAAAGATGTCTTCTTTTTGGGAGAAGCTTATTTTTTATTTAATTATTGCGTAAATGAGGTAAGTTTCAGCAAGTTTTCTTACCCTAACTAGACAGGGGAAATAGGAAATTTTTTTCTGGAAATGAACACAAACAAATCTAGGGAGAGTGTTTATCCAACAATGACGGAAAAGTGTTGCCACACGAGAAATTGGGGGGGACATCTAGGTAAACAATACCATTGCGTGTGTAATGGATTAGGTGGGTCAAAGGGGGTCACATATTTTTAGTATATATACAACACAACTAGGTGTGTATTTATATTTGGCTCTTATTCTATTTAATTCGGCTATTTATTAGAAATTAAAAGTCGATTAAGTGATGTAAATACAGAACAGGGGGCAATATTAAATGCGATTTTAAAATAAATAAAAATTACACCTTTTTTAGGTTTTGATTTATAGGTCAGTTATGTGGAAAAAAGCCTTATTTTAGGGAAAAAAAAACTTGTCACACAAAAAACTGTCAAAGTACAGATAATATTATTTTTGTCATTTTCGGGAATTCCCCGTTGTTTGGATTGAAAACGGGGACCTTATGAACTTTTACGGATTATTCTCTGCATTAGCCAAACGGAGTATTAAAAAATAACAAAATAATTAGGGGTTAACAGGGATTGCACCAAGTTGAGTTTAGTATTTTTTCGAAATTGGAAAGGTAACTTTTTTTTTTCGAGAGGTTTCCCTTGGTTGTGTTGGTCTAACTTGATAATTTTTCTATTTACAAAAGTGGAAAAACAATATTAGCGAATATTTCATAATTCACCAAAATGATGGGAAAGAGGAGTAAAACAGTAGCGATTTTAAAGGTTTGAATAAGGGTGGGGCCACGGCGAACTCACAACTATTCCACATCCGCTCATTTAAATTTACCGTGGCGCCTAATCCGATTTTTGCGTCAAATTGGTTGGCTGGAAGGACGACCGGGCGGTATCCCAACAGTTTCGGAATGTTTAAATGGGCTTGCGGCCAAAGAGGGGGGCTAGAAAACACGAAAACCTCCGCCATACCCCGTACCTTGTTCAAAGTAAGTAACGGCGGCAGGCTAACTCGGGATTGCGCCAACTGGAGCCACGGAGAAAGACGCCCAAATATTTACAGTTTCAAATTGAAGTCGGAAGGGCTTAAAAATAAGCAATAAAGTTTAAAACTTTGAAAGTTTTACTCAAGGTGAGGGGGGGCTAGGTGGGGAAATTCCTGTTTATTATTTCATTTTACCCTCCCCAAAATCCCCCCCATATTCCGTGTTTATAAATGCTTGGGGGCAGTTGATTATAGAACTATCTATATTTTGCTTTGTTCACAAAAAATATATGGACATCGAGTTAGATCTTTCGTTTGGCAATTTACCTTTTGATTATATGGGTGACCGTTGGTTGTGGGAAGTGTATGCATAGTATTACACGAGGATAGGGATTATATGGGATGGACGGATATATATTGATATGATTGGTATATGAATACGGATTATAATGACAACGGGATAGAGATTTATTAGTATTACACAACACGGATAAGGATTATAGGAATTAAAAGATTTAGAAGCAATATGCAAAACTGAGCTGGAGTTGAAAACAATCGTTATGAAACACCAACAATGGGGTTGGTTTTTTATTTGTAGATCCAATTATAAAAAAGGTTTAGCCTATTCAAAAAAGAGTGTAACGGACTTTTCAGAAATAAATTATTGTTTATTCCAAGTATGAGCCACAAATGGATTGCGCTTTTCAAGGGCGCGATCCAATCTGTTGGCCTCGTATTTGTCCAAAAAAAACCCTTTATTTTACATCCTTTTAATAAACCCCATATTTAGATTTAAACCGGTGGCTTCGACCCACAAACCATCGATCTGTTAAATTGCTCATTCGCATGGGGGGTTTTCTTTACAGCTTTGGTTGTTATATTTATATGTTTTAAGAGTAGGATTTTATTAAGGTGATCAGGTGTTTAGGTAGGAAGTTTAACCATTATGCTGCAACACATTTTAAGGGGCCATTATCAAGGGGACGGTTTTTTTTTTAAAGAGTAGTTAATTTTTCCATTTCTGGTTTTGGTTTGACTTAATATTAAGAAAATCGAATTTTTTGAAGACGACGTCCACTGAATTCCAAGCTCGTAAAGGTATTGTAACCCCAAGAAAGTTTAAAAACAGGTGGGAATTTGTACCTTTGAGAGTTTCTTAAAGATGATCCTATTTTTTTAAAAAGGATCTGAATTGAGGGGGAGGGATACCGGGATTGGACGATCGGAATTCCGGATTGTTTTGGATTGCAATTTTTTTCTGGCGATAGCGTTGTGATGTTGACAAACCAATTTTCGACCGCTCTGTGAAGCAAACAAAATGCGGACGGGATTATTCCTTATAATTCAACATTAAATATCTTTTTTTGAAAATTTTGGGAAGCTGTTGCAAGAAAGGCCCAGTTGCTAAAAAAAGCACAAGCAAATTACACGGCCCATTTATTAGGCCAAGAAGAGGTAGTAGTAAAATTACTTAGTACCGCATAACTTTGCACCTCTAAGTGGAAAACATATTCGGAACCGGGACGGGGGAATTGGGATGGGTTGAATTTCTATGGTAATTGCAATTGAGTTCTGCAACAAAGGCATTTTGCCCTAGATGGACGGCAAAAAACCATATAACATTCCTTTTGTTTTCGATTTTAGTCGTCCTGATTTTTGATAAACCCTTTTACAGTGTGTGTTGGTTTTGTATGCGCTTGTATGCGATATGACGCTGTACCCAAAAGCCTTATGAGGGAGGGGAGGGAACATTGTTGGTAAAAAACTTACCACCGGTTGACCATTGTTTTTCACATAGATTGCTTATGGAGAAATAGCAAAGACTCAAGGTAAAATCCCACAAAAATCTAGGTAACGTTTGGTAAGACCTCTTTCCATTACCATACAGGGTCCAAATACCGGAACAGATAATTCCATAGGTACAATTTAAATTTGCACTCAATTTTACAATAATTTTTCAACAAATTTGAAATATTTCAATTTTCCATCATTTTACCCTTTTTTGAAAACTTTTTCACAAAGGTTTTTATTGAGGGTGCGTATGAGGGGAAGTAAACCCTAACGACACTCTCAAAATATTGCCGTTCATCAATGATTTATGATGAAATGTAACTTGAAACCCCAGGTATCACTTACAATCATCACAAGTCCCCCATTTATTATTCGTACGCTGTGAGCGGTTGTTAGGTAAATATACTTCCAAATCGCACGTCGCGATTATGTTTTTTTTGAAAATCAATTTTTATTTTCAATATTTTTATTGATGCATTCGTGAACGTTCTTGAGATACACACCAAACCCATAGAGTGAAACGGTTTTATTATTGAAAATAACCCCTTTCGAATCTTCCAGACGCGATTTCCGACTTAGGAAATTAGAATACCTATTTGATGTAGCATTAATAATTACAAGTATATTTATGACTGTTTAAAGTGGACTGTACAAACAATATATACAGTCACCTATATGAAATGGAAAGTGTAGGAGAACATTTAGTTAAAGTATGAATCGTGGCATTGGGCCTTGTAGGTAAAAGAGGCACATATCAAGGGAATTTTCGTCTGGTGAGAAAACGTTTTTGATTTGGGTACCGTGGAAGGGAAAAGAAGTTGATAAAAAGTTTAAAATTTTGCCACACATTTTTGCCCATTTATGCATTCACTTTATTATTTGTTTACCGTAAATTACCGAATTTGTATAAATATAAAGTCGCTCTGTAGTCACACCAACATGTGATGATGAGGTCATGTACTTTCTTATTGCTAGATTTTTACTTCGACAGTCATGGGAATATAGTAGGGGAGCGGTGTTAATATCTACCAAAATCTGATTTTCTTATATTGAAAAAATAGGGGAGACAAAGAAATATTATTGTTTAAATAATCATATTTTATTGCAAAAAAGGATGTCTGTTTGACCAAAATCTTTTTGAGAAAGGGGGCCTATTTTAATTATCTTGGCTAAAGAGGTAAGTCAGGCAAGTTTACTAAACAGGGAAATAAGAACATGTTGTTTTCCTGAAACAAACACAATATTTACGGGGGGAGTTATCCAATGTAAATGAACTGTCCACAAAGTGGTTGCCACACGAGAAATGGGGGACTTCTTAGGTAAATAACTTTTTACCATTGCGTGTGGACTGAATGAATTACTGTCCAGTCACGGGTCAATATATTTTGGTTTATTAAAATAAACAACTAAGGTATTTTATATTGCTCTTCTAATAATTTGACTATTTTTAGAAATTAAAAATTCGATAAGTGATGTAAAATTACAGAAACAAGGGCAATTATAAAATGCAATTATTTTAAAATTAATGAAAAGTTAAATTTTAGTTTTGATTTTATAGGTTCAGTTATGGGAAAAACGCCCATTTTTAGGACAAAAAATTGTCACAAACTGTCAAAAAGTTTCAGCTAATATTACTTTTTGTCCATCGGAATTCACGTGTTTGTTTGGGATTAAAAAGACCTGTGAATGAACTTTTTACGGATTATTCTGGCATTAGCCAAACGGGACTATTAAAAAAATCACAAAAATAATTTAGGTTACTAACAGAAAGGCACTCAAGTGAGCGCGACCTTATATTTTTCGAATTGGAAAAAGGTAATTTTTTTTTCGAGAGGTTTCGCCTGTGTGGTCTAACGTGATAATTTTCTATTTACAAGGGAAAAAACAATTACACCCCATGCAATCATATCAAACGGTTTTAACAACATATACACACGTACCGTGTGAACCAATGGGGATTTTTTTGTATATTATTTTCCATATCAACCCACAAAGCGTGGCATACACTTTTACTAGAAATGTTTATCTGTATCGAATTATGTAACAAAAACTCTCTCTGTTGAATCTGTTGATACATTATAGTATTTTCCTAGATAGTAAGTAAGACTTAGTAGGAGTTGTGTTTTTTTCGACTTGTGGGATCATGTATCTTTATATGCTTAAGCTCACCCTTGACCACTGTTTTAAAAGTAACGAAGAAAAAATCATACTCTTCCGTCACTCACTTGGGCCATATTAAGCTATTCACAGCTGTAAACAAGATGAAGCGATTGATAATAATTTCCGTTCAGTGGACGAACAAAGAAAGTAAATACGTCAGAGACAACTCAGCAGTTTCAAAAACAACAGATTTATATTAAATACGTTAATAAAACTACGATTTAAAAACAACGGACAACATTATATTGGGGCCATTGGGTTCTCAATCAAAAAATACAACCTCTTGGGGCATGGCATGTTACCACAGATGGATCGTACATGCGAGTTTACGTTTCATCAGTGTTTCATGCGTGCTAAAAACATAACCAATTGAATTTTTGTGCATGTGTTGTTGGGAATCGCCTTAGAAAATCGTTTCGAGTATGGGTCAGTTTGATGAATCGGACTGTTTGGAAAAAAAACCATATTATCTCAAAACATTTAATTTTTTTTACCTAAAATTCCAAAAACGACTCTGTTCTTAAAGGTACAAATAATAGAAATTATCAACGCGTTTTCCTGGTTTCTTACAGACATTTAATTTGTAAAATTACAGCCAACCCGGTTTAAACTATGAGCCATACACGGTTGCATACCAAAGGGGTAAAGGGACCGGTATTTATTTAATACCTGCAAAATACCGCGCAAAATTTTGTAATAAGAATTTTTTTAAATAGCTATATATATGACGATCCAGAAACTCATGCAATTTGCTGCGGGTTCAAACGAAAACGAAAATAATGGTTTTGTGTTACGTCACTTCGAAAAACCTGTGTACTCATATTATAAATGGGGCGATTTGAAATTTAGAACAGCATCAGTAATCTATTTGAACTTGATTAGTGTGAGAAGGGAGACTATTTTTTTCTGAAGAAAAAATGAAGTAAGATTTTGTGCTCCTGATCGCGGTGCTCTGCTACTTGATTTCTGCGGAATCGCTCTTCGGAGAGTTGCAAGTAAGTTTTCAATATTGGTTTAAAAGTATTATGTCTTTTACTCGCTCTGTGGTTTGGGTTTGTATTTGGTTCCATGCCACAATCAAAATAGCTGGAATATTTTTTTACGTTGTTAACAATTTCAAGTTATTTTACCATTTATGAAAATATTATTGGGATTTTTTTAAAATATATTTACTATATTTACTATTTTTGAGTAAGGTAGGGAATTCCATCTTATCAAGTCCAAAAACAGATGAGACTGGGACTGTGCTAATAAGAGAAATTGATGAGATTATCTTTTTCTTTTGTTAACATTGTTCGAGAGAGAAGGGGCGGCTGGAACAAAATCGAATATCTTCTTAATTCTAGAATCACAATCCAATAGCGATTGCGAAGCATTAGCACATTTTTTATCGAATCCTAATAAACACAAACAAATCACCTTTTTTTATGATTTTTGTGGAAATAAATAAAGATTTTCTGGGTTCTGTTTATATGGTGATTACGAATTCGCTTAAAAAAAATAAATGGAATTTACTTTATGAATTTGTTGAATCACCCAATCGAATGCTTCGGTCAACCTTAGCTGAAAGCTGTAGAAAACTTGCCTAAAGGGCGCATTTTTAATTATATCTCTGTTCAGCCGATTAAATTATTTGCTAGATATCGTTCGGCGCGTTTGCAGGGTTGTCTTGTTCACGAAAAATTAACCCACAATTAGTAACAAATTAATGGGGGGACCTTATTTAATACATTTCATTGGTTTTTTTCAGAAACCCCAATTTGCAACATAGTGCAAAAGAGAGTATAGCCGACTTGTGGAAATAAAAAGAAATGCATCAAAATTGGGTTTCTGTAAATATTGGTATCAGTAAGTTATCTGTTTCAGTAATTCAACTATGCTATGTACAAAAAATTTTACCGAATTTTTGTTTTGTAAAATATGGTAAATATATTTTTTGTCCGCAACAATTTTAATTCATTAGTGCAGTTCATAAATACTAACAACACAAACAATACAATTGTAATACAACAATGCCGGTAAATAAGCATTTGTGGCGTTTAAATTGTTAAAACATTAATTTCCTATTATATATATTACCTTTATATATATATTTACAGAACTTCCAACATTTCACAAAGCCACCCCTACAACGAAAAAAACCAACACCCACTACTACAACAACGCCAACGACTCCAACAACAGTCAGCACAACTCCTACAACCCCGTCCTACGAACTCAACACTGCATCCCACTACTAAACCAGCACGAGTTAGTAGAATTAGTGAGTTTTAAAAATATTCATACATGATTGTAATAGTAGAATCAAACATGTCGCCCGGGGCGGAATACCACTTCACTGCACTTTTCGATGGCGCAATGTTCATTCCCCAGGGAGGGGGGGGGGGGGGATTTGGGGGGGGGGGGGATGTATCGGGAGTAATGCCTCAGGGGGGATTTACCAAGGGGGCGAATGTTGCTGGTTCTACTTTTATAGAAGTATATTTTTTATTTGGATTTGGGACCATTAGTGGTGTTTGAGCTGGTGGTTTTCGGCATTGCGTTAGAGGATATTGTGGCTAGAAGGCACAAAAAAAAGTGGCTCATAATTGATTTTTACCATCACCCAGAAGAAAGGATGAAGCCAAGCACTGCTTTCCATTATTAGCGGGTTTCAGCGGATGTTTTCCTCTTAAAAAGCAGTTCCTGGTACTACAACCGTAGTAGCTTTTTGCTATCAAGTGGTCGTTAGCTAGTTCCCTTTTAGTGGGCTGCTTCGAGTTCTTGTTTAGAGTGAAATAAAAAAAAAACGGTATAATCCAAACAAAATCCGCAAAACTACGACAAACACTACTACTATTTTGTTACCGCTGATATAAAGGATATCAGTAGTATTGCAAAGGATAGCAAATGGTTTAAGTGAAAATAAAAGTTTTGTTTAATCCCAAACCTTATTGAGAGTGAAATTACTGTATTCAGTTTGGGCTGAGCAAAAACCGAATCAATTAGGAATCAAACATCTTAATCGGATACATTTATTTCGAATCGTTCGGAATCGCCAAATTTCTGTATAAATAACCTCGATGGCCTGTTTTCGCCATTGGCATTTGCTCAATTTTCAAGCAAATGAAGAGTGTAGGTTGGAGTTTCCAGGTAAGGTTTAAAAGTTCTTCTTAAATATTGCGCAAGTTCCATACACTGTGAAAAAAAAAATTGATCAGGTAATTTAGTTTGTTAAGTGCAGGATGATGACGCTGATTGAATCGCGCACAGTCAAGGGGGCCATCTGTGTTACTCATCAATTAAAACAAAATCTATTTGGGTTTCGAAATAATTCCCAATTGGATTCACATTAGTTTTTTTGCTTCGAATCAAGTGGGGAAATTAAATTGCACAGCCTTATATATCCAAACCTCTGAATCAAAATGTATAAATTAATAGTCCTACCCTCGCCCTAAATGATCACCAAATTAAAATACTCATAAATTAATATTACTAACTAAACGCTGTATATTACTGTATAAATCCAGTTTTCATGTGAACCTCCTAAAAACAAGTGAAACACGACTAGCGTACGATGCAATTTACGGAAGTAAATAAAGGATACACTTGTATTTGCTCGATGCAAACCCGGATAATTGCTCGGGATAAGAGGATTGTCTCCGTTCACAACATGTTGCAAATGTAAAGATGGAAAATGTTTACTGGGAGAAAGATTTGACGGGTTATTGTTCAAGAAGTAAGCTCAAATTTTTCAAATACTATGTCTGGAGTGACGGCATAGGGGTTATCCTGGTGGAATCGCGAGTTAAAGGTTTTCTTTAAATCGAAAAAATCCTGGATCTGCCCAAGTACAATGGATCCATACCTACCACTCAGCCATACGAGAGTAAAAAGTCGAACCGCTAAAATCTCATCTTTTTTCAGAACAGCACTCACCTTGCTCGTCATCCAAAACGCATGTTTGATACATGAGTCTTGTTGAATGATCCACCAAAAACTTGGCCTGTAAAATATATATTAAGTACATAACTTTAATTCTGTATTTTGCATTTTTTTGTGTTAAATTTACAAATTTTTGTTCATAGTTCAGTCCTCACTTAAATTTCGTCATATCGAATTAATTGAAATGGAAAATTTCAAGTTCTAAGTGCAGTTACAATCATTTTACTGTTTCGAGTTAATCAGAAATACACATGAAGCTATAATGGTACCCAATTCTGTACTTTTAGATATTCCATGAATATAATAGTATTCAATTGGGATTAACTTCTTAAGTTTTAATCGTAAATCTCTTTCAAATATTCCACCTCCAAGTCCAACAATACACACACTGTAGAAGATTTTTACGACAAAGCAGGTGTAGTGAGACCATTGAAATGTATCTAGAGTTTTATACCTTTAATTAAGTAAGTGATTTAAAATACCAATGCAAAACATGATATTGATTGTGATGACTCGTAAAAAAAAACCTTCGTGCAGACCAGGGAATAAGAATGGGGAAAAACATGCATGGCAACGTGAGATCATCAATTCTTTTTTTGCTATTTCTTTTTATTTATTTCTACAATTGGTTCTTTCGCTGTTAACCCATTTCGAGATTTTTACTTTGCCAAGCACGTGGGCCACAAATGGTGCACGTAATCTCGAGCAAGGTCAATCAGTTGAACCAAACCTATTTTGATAAGAACTTTGGTCGAATTCATGTATTCATGAAAAACCTTTTTTTAGGAGCTTGATTCTGCGCTTTTTTCACCACCGACTCTTCGTCTCTCTCTTTCTATAACCTTTTTCCACATCACTCACTTTTTTCTTTTCGATATTAAATCTTTTCATCGAAGTTTGGTCTTAACGGCAACTCTAAAAAAGTTGCTCTTCTCAGTATAGTTAAGCCACTTTCAATTTGAAAGAACCACTAAAAAACAGTTTTCCCTACAACTGCCACTCTACTCGCGGAAGTCCGATAAAGGCCTGAACGACTAAACTGCAGTGACCTAGTGGAACATCTGCCCTGGGTGATGGTGGGGAGAGCAAAACTACACAAAATCTCTGTTTTTTTTCATCCACTTTTTTTTAGACAAGCAGGTAAATAAAGTTTAAAGCTCGCACCCTAAACTCTTTCACTATCAAATATAAATATTTATCTATCTTCTTCAAATACCAGAATTGAACTATAATAAAAAACCCGCGACCTGCACCAAAGCGAAAGCCACTTGCGATGTTAAACGGAGATTGTGAGGAATGATCGAGTTGTATAGAGAACAGATTCATGAAATGCAAGACATGTGTTAAAGGTAAAAGCTGGGTTTGAATTTCAATTTTTGTTTTATTGCATGGGGGACAGTTCAAATGATAAGTCCGAATCAAAACCAAAACACAAATTATTTGAAATCTGTGGGGTAATTTGTGATCCCCCCGGAAAAAGACTTTGCAAAATTTTTTTACAAAATAAAATAAACAAAAACACAAAACTTTGGACCAAATACTATTTTTCTAATTAAATAGTTACATCTTTACTTTCCCTGTATTTGTTAAAAAATAATTCGTAGCCGGGGGATATCTTCTCTGGGTTTTATGAGGACCAAGTGTAATCGTTAAAAACCATGGCATCTCAGTCGGATATAGGGAATAAATATTTAACCTTGTGGGCAAAATTAAGTGGGTCTAAATTTATTTTTTGATCGGTTTACAAATCATCTGTGCATAGTCGACAAAATTTTTATTCTGACTTGGACTTCGTTATTTATCTGCAGCGATCAGATTCGAATTAACGATTCGAAAAAAAAATATTAAAAAAAAAAATTAGAACTAATTTGTTTGTTTCGTTTGAAAGTGTTTTCGGGTTTTTGAGTTTAAAATTTTTGATTGGGTGTCCTTTTTTATTTTGTTTCTTTTTTATCGTTGCAACGTACCTACGAGACCAAGTATTTGCAAACAAACCTTGCCAATCTTCCAATTGATTGTTTCACTCGCGAGAAATCTGGTGGTTTTTCTCCATCATTTCTAACGGTCAAGCAATGCCGAATAGAAAGCTGCTTGGGAGAGTTGAAAATTTTGGTCAAGGATAGAGGATGTTTGGAAAGCTATTGATCTTTCCTCTTCTGCTTAGCCTACCCAAGTTATTACACCCTGAGTTAAGTGGTAGACATGGAAATAACGAGCCGGAACTTTCCGGACTCGTCTTTATTGATTGAACCCGACATATTTTAACCAGGCGATGCCCGACATTATAGGTCTAGGCCATTGCGGCCCTATTTTGAAATTTTGAATCTTATATGGATAATTTATTCGGAACCCGAGTGTAATTATGACGAAAGTTGTTAGATACTTGATATACTATCAATGAATCACGGGTTAAAAAAATGCAGTCCAAAGCCATCGTTTCCTTTTGACCGTAAATTTTATATGGTAATATTTAAAATAAAATTAATAAAAAATAATTATAGACTGTTTAATATTTACGGGGCGGGATTTTGAACTTTTATAAATTTAAATGAAACATACAATTACTGTTAAATGAATTGCACCGTATGTATAGTTTTAAGCAGACGGAAAATCCCAGTGTATTTCAATCCACCGTTTGTTTCTTCAAAAGAATACAAATAAATTCAAATAATTTTGTGCTTAGACACGCGATTCAAAATTACTGCAGCAAAAAGTGCCCCCAGTTCTGTGAGACACAATCCACAGTCTTATTTTACAACACCATTTTTTTTAAATCTCAGGTTTCCCCTCCAGACCATTTCTGGCTCCTTATTGTCCCATTGGTGGTCCCGACTTACGTTCCACCGAAGCATCCAAGTTGTCCTAAAATACCTTGCGTGGATGATAAGGGTTGCAAAACAACCGAAGTTTGCTGTACTTCTCTCGAATGCAGATCAACGGTTTGTAAATCGAAAGGTGAGTGTAGAATTTGTGACAAACTTAGGCAATAATTTGCGTATTTGTGATATTAATCCACTGCCCATGTATAGGTATGGGCTTTAGAATTGCATAACGTATTTTCTACGCGTCGTAGAAGAGGTATAAAAGTAACAAAGAAGTAGTAGATGGAATCATCATCTCCCAGAGGAGATAACAATCATTGAACTTTACCATTGGGTTTTAGTAATGCATTGCCATGTTTTCGCTCAGATTGCATTTACTGGAGCTACATTTTGTAGCTGCTCTCTGTCATTTGAGCAGTCGTTAGCTGGCGCTATTCAGGCTCTGCTTTTGGCCTTGCTCAAAGCAAACTTCTATAAAATAGCTATAAGTTTAATTGGTCAAGTATGTGTTCTGTAATGACGGATATATTGAAAACCACACAGATAACTAAACATATTCTCTTATTCAATGAGAGGCGTCTATTAAAAGAATGAATGTCTGACTAATAACGGTATTTTTTTATCTTTTGGTTGCGTTAAAACGGTTACACGCTCTCAACGCTCAAAAATTTTTCAAAATCCGAAAGGGGGACCTATCCTCATCTTTACATGACATTTGTGGGCGTAAATTTGCTGCGGCTTTTCTCTCGCAATTGGTGATTGAAAATCCCTCAACAAATAAGAACAAAAAATTAGAATAAATCGAAAGAACGGATCTTCAAAATTTAGAATCAATCTAAGTCACCTCCCAAAATCACAGCCCTAGGAACATCAATAACATAATTTAATATTTAATAAAATCTTTGTGGAGAAGAATGGTTTTTTTCCATACATTACCAAACAGCTACCCAGTTTTGCTCTGGGGTGATTTGGTGACAGTAATAGACTCCCAATTAGGTTTCGCAAGAATTTGTTTTTCGTTTTACCATCAATATCCGCCTACATGGGGGGGGAAAAATCCTAAATAAAACTAATTTGATTCATTTTTTTTTAGCAAATACCCTGTGCTGCCACTGCACAGAACCCAATGTAACAACAGATAAACGGACTTAGCAAAGCAAATGTAGGAGAGAAATCGTATGGGAAGATGGAAAATAGATGGCCAAAAAATGTGCTGGACTGGTGAGGATAAAAAATAACTAGAAAAAAAAACTCCTGTTTCAAGATTCAAGATAGTTAATCGGATATCGGTGATTCGAATAGTCAGTTTTGAGAACGCGGCGATGACACGATCTATCAGTGACTCAAATTACTTTTAATAAAACATGTGTTTCTGAATAAGTCAGAATAAAAAATTGCATTTGCACAAATTCGACCGAAATGAATAGCATTTTGTCGTTAAAAATAAAAAATTCCGCTTCATTTAACAAGCTTTTGTTTCCACGACCAATTCACGATTGATTCGAATAATTTGTGCTTCGATTCGATTCCAATCACCGAATTGGATTGACCAGCCCTAGTTATTGGGGATGTTACCAGTTCAAAGTTTATGCATACCTCAAAATTTTTCTCTAATGCAACGACAAAAATGGTCAATTTTTTTATTTATCTTCGATAATTTGACTGCAAGATATGCAATGCAGGTTATACAGCATATTTTACAAAGTTCTCAAAACACCACTCAGCATTTTGAAATACGACAAACTTTTGGATTTTATGGATTTGCTATAAAATACAATGGAAGTATTGAAAAAATAATTTTTTAAATTTATGTTTTTTCTCTTATATTTTATCCTTATTTTGTGATGTAGGCAAAAAGTGTCCGGGCAAGATCGGCTCATGTTCGGATGACAAAGATTGTACAAAAGATCAACAATGTGTTCTGGATACAGATGGCTGCAGGATTTGCAAATCTACGAGTAAGATGTTTGTTCCAATTCTTTATATCAATACAGGCAATCTTCACTACATCTTCTTCACTGCAACTAGGATGTAGTAAAAACGATCTTTAATTATAATTTTATTTTTTTGTGATATACAAGTAACACAAAATTACCATATTATTTTTTTGCGACAATTTTAATAATCTGTTTGATGGGGAAAACACCGACCCCTCCCTAAAAAAAAAGTCGTCATCAAAACAGATAAACATAATCGCATTTTATATTTTGAACATTTTAATAAATCTTTTTCTCAAATTAGGGAGAACTTTATAATTATACTGCTTAAATAGACATTAAATTTTACCGTATTTTATTGATAGAGTAGTTAAACGTCTTAACTCGTATAATACAGCAATATAGTAATCATCTCCTGCATAAGATTAAAAAAAATAATAATTCAGGCATCATTAAAATAGTGACGTCATGACACGAGAGCAAAAGTACAAATTACTATAAAGTCAATGAATCCTATTCCATTGAGGCCAAAGTGCAAAATAAAAACTCCGCGAATCATCTACATTTTACTGTCAA
>OZ023148.1:14550446-14569625 GCA_963675895.2 Styela plicata
CCAAAACCGAGTGCATTTTGTCGTTAAAATAAAAAAATTACACTTCATTTAGCAAGTTTTTGTTTCTATGAACGATTTACGAATGATTCGAATAATCTGTACTTCGAATCGAGTGGAATCGAATTGCCGAGACCCAATCGTAACGCTGTTAAATATGATGATGCTGACAAATTTCAGTCAGTGTCAAAAATCTTAATTAAATCATCATTCAACGAGCAAAAAAAATCACGATTCATCAAGATAATGAAATTATATTAGAAGATGATTAAGTACTATAATTTGAGAAATCTATAATGGTTTAACCGAGTTAAAACACTGTGAATGTTTTTCTTTGTGAGCATGGCCCACGTTATTAGAAACCCCTGTTCTGTGGAATGTATATAAAGTATAAAAATTATTTCTTTGGATAGACAAGATAGTGTAATATTCAATGTTTTTTGTTGTTCTTTCAAGGCTAATTAAATATAAAATATTCATACCTGAATATATCCTGGTACTATGTATACTGTTGGAATAGTGAAACAATTCACTGGATGAACACACCAATGATAATGAATTGTTTGTTTTGTTTTTTGTTACCCGTTATTTACTCTGTATGCATATTCTAATGACCATGGAAAAAAGCAGTTGAATACATCGATTTGGATTGTGAGAACATCCTTTCTTTTATTAGATTCTACATTTCGGCTCCAAAATGTCGTTGATGTATGTATAATGCAAATAAAAAACATTTTTAATTGGGAATCTCAGCGTAGCTTATTAAGTATATAGCAAAATAAATTTGTTAATACATGAAAATTTATACAATGACTTCACACGTTCAAGAATTGCATAATTTATTATGGCGTGAAACACACTGACATGCCTTGAATTAAATATCAAGAAATCGTTAGCTTGTTTAACAAACTCAAGACTATAAAATGCTTGAAAAAATAGAGCACCGACTAATTAGAAATATTAGATTTTAAAAAGGATTGAATTGAAGAAAAAGGATATACCCGTTTAGTTGATCCTTAGTTGTTGTTGTTGTTTAGTTGTTGTTGTTGTTTAGTTGTTGTTGTGGTTTGGATGGCCTCTAGGAGGAACAGTTCTCGAACAAATGTAAATGTTGAAGTGCAAAAGAAAAATCAGGAAAAACGTGTTTGGCCATAGCTTTTGCCCAAACTCCACGTTTGGTATTTTCATTGAACATAAGAACAACATCTCTGACTTTGAACGGGATCATGACACTTCTGACGCAATAGAAGAAGTGGTAAATATTTCCCGAATCATTGTTTGCAAGCCTGATCAGCCAAACATTGACTACGTCTTCAGAATTTTTTGTATCCAACGTTCCCAACTACCCCTACGATGCAACCTTGCAGCCGGATTATGATGGAACTAAATGCCTTTTTTATTTCATCTCTTTAGAACTTCCTATGATTTTCCTTCACCCTCGTGAAAATTTGAGGCATTGTCACAATATATATTTGTTGAGGATCCCCCCCCTCCTCGCAATAAATCGACGTAGGGCTTGCATAAGCGGAGGAGTTTCAGAAGTATTGGCCATTTCAATATGCAAGCTTTTCCAAGCTATTCACGTAATCAAACAGCCATAACGTCCAAGATCACTGAGTTATGATTGGGCCAAAGTTATCATTTCCAGTATGCATAACAACTGGTTGTCCAGGTGTGATGTGACATTCTGGAAAGGCGCTGTTTATCAGGTTTAACTATTTGAAGACAACATAGTGCACATCTTATCACACAATATCTTCTTATACAAAGGGACTAAGTTTTTTCACTAAGCGATTGTATGATGTTTTTGTTAACCCCCTCGAGGTTTCAATTGTATTTTCTCGCCAACCTTGTGATTGTACAAATTGTCGATTCACTAGGAAATGCATCTTTTGTGTCCACTTAATTATTTGATTTCCAGAAGTGTCGACTTCTATATCTTTTAGTGAATCAATTGATGGGTGACTTGCTTCGCCAACTTTCAACTTTAATTAGCGAAAAAATCTGAACATCCATGCAATAGAACGCTTCAATTTGGTAAATGATGAATAATATGACAAACAAACTTGACCAAAATCGATTGCATTTTGTCGTTAAAATATCAATTCTGATTCTTTTAACAGGTTTATTCGCGATTGATTGTGCTTCGAATCGATTAGAATCACCGAGTCGAATTGCCCAGACCTAGCTGCCTGAACCTTATAATTGGAGTGGCCTTAAGTTGGTTCCTTCTAACGGATAATTCTCCAGCCATGCTTAAAACGAATTTCATCAATGAAAAAATATAATGCTGTGTACTTTTCATTCACTCTCCACACCCTGAGGGCACACATAAATTCGAATAATAGCGAAATATTTTGGTCAATTCCACTCCATTTTACTCGTTATGGTTCCTACGTCCAATTCACGATTGGTTCGAATAATGTAGGTTATACGTTGAATCGATTCGCTCCATCAAACTGAATTGGCCTGGCCCACATCTAGTGTACATCCCAGTTATCTGTTCATCTATCGTACGTCGATTTGGTATTTGGCACTGAATTGTTATCGCCACCTAGCGAGTAGAGGGATTTTTATACAGTGGCTTGTTGAACCTTATGTTCTAACGAAAGCTTACAATAAATTTACATTTCTGTGGAAAAAGAGCATGATATTTCTGTAAGTAAAAAGTAGTTTGAAAATAAACTAGTTGAACTATGGACTTTTACCTAGTATTGCCAACACTATTTTAAATGTATTTTTGGATTAAATTGTCATCTTCCATCAAGCATGTAAAAACATCCAAGTGTGTATGTAAAGACGTAGGAGAATTTGTTGTCTGAGATGTTTCCGGGAATGGCTCTGTCTTGTTGATTATTTCGTAACAATTTGGGAGACTAAGTAACTGAGTTTTCAAAGATTAGATAAGGGCAGCACGCAACGTTATTTGTATTCGGAATACGGCATAAGAATATTTTGTTACTTTTTGCTTTTACAGCTATAGCCTAAAATTAGTCGAGGTATTATTGACATTCAAAACAAAGCGAGTCTTTAGTCTTATCAAGTAACTCCTCCCGCCATGAATTAACCTTCACATCAAATAAGCTAAAACGGTACACCGTGATAAAAAAGCGGTAAAATAACCGCTCTTTAACAGTAATCTTGCTCTGTGATATTAAAAGCTATAAAATTAACGTTATTGGCTAGTTATGGGCTGTTGATGGAACGCACAACGCACCCACAAGGTGCGGTCCATTATCAGCTCATAATATTTGGCAAAAGTATAACTAACAAGGTGGTTTTACATTTTGAAAATACGTTATTACTGGCCTTCAGTAATAAATTCACTGTACATTTGTTGATAATTAAGGAGAAATATAAGTTGGTTTGTGCGTTATATAATCGCCAGTTAAGGCATAACTACATTGTAACAAGTTGTGGAAAAATTAACGTTCTCAGACAGTTGATTTACTGTGTTATACAAGTATAAAACTAAACATGGTCTATATTGGCCAAGTATGGCCCGTGGATGGCACTCGCCTATCAATATTTCCTATTTTAAACTATAATGATCGGAAAAATGTTTTTGACTGAGTCATTGAGCATTTAGTCTATTTCGCATGCTTGACAAAATTTTAGCAAGAAATGAAATGCACTTATGAGAAAATAGTTTTAAGAATACAAACAGCCTAGAAATCATGAATGTACTTCAATAGAAAAACATTACGATGGACTGAACCGAAGCAAAAGCTTATGTTTACCTTCGTCGTGGGACTCGTGTGTAAGTGCCAGGTGGTATAGCGTCCCACTGCAAAGAAGTTGTCTTACCCCTGATACCTCGGAATCGTTATCCCTTGTTCGCTTTCTCCCAAATTTTGTCGTTGTTCATTGATAATTGTTCCTTTTTCTTCCAGGAAAACATAATTACAGTTATTGCGCTGTTTCGTTTATTCTATTCATTAGAAATATATATAAGCCCTCTAGTATGTGTGATAGTTTTATACACGACAGTCAACAACTTTTATAACATTTAGTATAGTTTATTCATAGCTCTGTTCCAATTAAATGTCACAAATACTATGACGCGTGTACAATGTGCTACCGATGGACGAAAAAATTGATTTTATCGAAAGAAATGATACAGAACAAACACCAAATTTATTTAGTGGTGGATATTAAGGTTTGAGATTAAGAAACAGACAGTCGGGAGCTAAAATTTTTAATTAAAACATATCTTTGGTGTGTCAAGATGAATAGAAAGTAGATGAATGTACGACGCACTCTTCTAAAAATCAAAAACGTTACAGATAAAATTTTTTGCGAGTTAAGTTATGATGAATAGTGTGGGGAAGCGTCATGTGTTTGAGAAAGGTATCAGCATTCCATCATATTTGTAGTTAGTCTATCCACGAGTCGATGGCTATTATGGGATGTAAAAGTTATCAATATACTCGGACCGATCGGAAATTTCAATTGGGTCATGTAAGTGCCAAGATGGGACCACCCTCGGTTGCGCGGTCTCCACAGTTACTCATGTCTACCAAAACTCGTTTCAGCAAAATAATTCTAATTAGAGAAAAAGGGTTCGTTTTGTCTCGGATTACTATAGTAATGACCTGTTGTGCCCATTTTATTTTTTTATGTTTTTCGAGCGTTATATAATAATGTCTTCGTTATCTCATAGATGGTATCTTTGATGGGTGCCAGACTCATCTAACAAACAACTTTTGAAAGATATTGAATTTAAGCTTTTACGGGGGAAATCAATATGAAATTGGGAGAAATACGGTTTTGCAAAAAGACATGGGATGACCAAATGATATTTTTTAGTTAATATTGACTTGAAAAGAAAATAGCGAGATCAGTCGTGGTATCGCTCATAGAATGAGGACAAAAAATATTACAACGAATTGTGGTTGCTTAATTTAACGGCAAATAGAACCAATAACTTTTACGCGTTTGGGCAAATTAGCGTTAGATGGTTTATCAATACTTCCATGTCTGATAACACTCCCTGCACTTAATATTTATTTTTCTATACATGGTAAAATTCGCTCTAAAGAAAGGACAAGAGCAGCGCACTAATGGTGGCCTTTAGTTTCCAGTTGTTGCTGAATTAAGCTTTGTTTTGAGATATCCTATACCTTCAGAAGATGAATTGTAAATAAAAAGTAAGTCGGCTTATAATAGTTTGTTTGAAAATATTATTACTATTGGTTGGTAAAAATATTTTGTTTACCTAAAGATACTTTTTAATTATGATAAATGAAAAAGTAACGGGAGGTATATCTAAATATATTTAGCTTGGTGCTTCTATCCGATTAAATAAATCATTGGGATATCAGATTTAAATTCATTGACCAAATCGGTTGTACTCAAACCCTGACATGGGATTCGAAGTTTCTGAGATTTATATTATCTATCTGATATCTTGTACAGATATAAGTTTAGTTATGACTGTTGATGCAACTTATATCGTGATGTCAGAGGATGGCTTAATTTATAATTGTTGTTGTAGGTGTTTATACTCTGCAGCAGTCGAATTGTGTTTTTCATTCTGTCAAGGGGGTAAGGTTACAATGTAAGCGAAATGTAGACTCTCTATCGAAAACCGAAAAGTAGTTATGAGCAATCGCAACCGTTGTCAATGACAGGGTTAGATAGAATTGTTGGGGAATATAAAGATGAGAGATGTATAGGCTACACGGTATGGTGAAGTTAATATTCTTTATGCTTTTATTTTTAGTATTTTTTATTTAATTTTAGATGGAACGCTCAGCGACACAGGCTTTCCAAGCGCGCCACCTAAAGGACGGCTGGTCTTGTGAAACAACTCTATATATCGGATTACGTGCTCATTCAACAACTTTTAAATTGTTTCATCACTTGTTAGTTTTGTTCTCATGTGAATTTACTTATTATAGAAATGAAACGTAAGGATCTTTGAGTGAGTCTATCATCTATCACTTGAGGGATCTACTGGAATCGTTTTTAAAGAATCTAGCCATCCACTTCGTTCGAACTGGAAGATTGTGGTTAATATATGTTGTCGCACAAAATATACGCAAAACTGGCAGGAATGTGTGGTTTGATTAGTATGAGGTCACTGATCGGCTCTTCGCAGCACGTCGCAACGGCACGCAGGTGAAGCATTGCTGATGGGCTTGTATGACTTAACAAAATGTATTTGATATGATAATAAAATATAGATTATTATTTCTTGTTATATGAATAGCGATTACCACAAGTGCACATAAGCCAAAAAGTGTGCAAGAGTCATCTCAAGCCCCCTGATCGCCAACATAGACAAACTCTAATTGGGTCATATGTCTTAGCACAATAAGATATTTATATTATGATAGTAATTCAACTTGGAAAAATTCTCCCAATATGATATTATTGAGCAATTTGGGCTTATGGCTAGACACCATTCTTTTGTCTCTGTCACCTATATTACAGGTTCCAAGGGTAATTGCCCCGCAGTTTTATCCATAACTCTTGTGTCTAACAGTGTACTGATCTTCTTTTATTGTTTCTGATAGCTGTATTACCGATTACACAGTTTTCCTGGGTTTATATTTATGATATATGGATATTATTAAGTATGATATCACATTATTAAACGCGCAGAAAGAGTGGCCGCGCGTCTAAAATATATCAATATATGGCAAGGATCTTTTGCTGAATAATCCAGCCCAGCAATGTTACAGTTACAACTTGGTAACTGACACTCTAACCAAAAATCTACGGAATCTGAAACAGAAACGCCCATGCGCATATAAATAAACTGAAAAGAGAGAATGTACACTGACAGGCTATGATAGTCTTTCAATCACATACTGTATCTGTGTCCGGTCTATATAGTGGCTCGCTTGGCACTGGAGCCCTGGTGACTGGTGGATCACAATACCAGAGAAGAGTGTGCTATAGTAAATTAAATGAGAGTAACTAGTTCCATGTAGTTAATGCAGGGAAAATGTCCGATGCAGAAATACGAAGGTATACGTGTTTTCTTTTGGATGTTTTGGATAGACACATTGATCCGACCAATCTAGCCGTGGTGCGCGTCAGATTAGATGTTATGAGAGCGTAGAATGAAAGAAAAATGGAAAAACTTGGATATATTTACTCTCGAGATTCTCATTGCAACTCTAAAACGGAGTTGTTGGTAATACTTGTCACTAAGAGTCCGTTGGATTAGTACAGGCCAATGAGGAAACGCAGAGTAAGACTTGATAGTGTCAAAGTCAGAGTCGGTTGTGTCCTGTGAAAAAAGAGGAATAGTACAGCGGACCAGGATGGTTGGAGTTGCATGGGCCCCCCCCCCCACCCCCCCCCCCCCCCCCCCCCCAGCCAGTTGTGCAACCATATCTAGTCATTTGTTGGCCAGTATTATAAGTTGTGCCTAAATATTTGAAACATCATCTATTAGTTACTTAATATATAACTGATTGTTTGTATAAAGGGCTGGTGAAATAATATATGGCAAAGCTCGCAGCACTATTCACTTATTGTGGAAAATACTTCGATACAAAAGAACATACGTATTGCGATGTATGTATAGTGTGACAGAGCCAATGATTGGGCTTACTGCCATGGAACAGTGGTTAAGAAAATTATCTACAACTTTATTTCTACATTGCATGTAGCGATTCAGCCATAGGCTCTTTTCCAAAATTATATGGCATAAATTTATTTGTATCAGAATTCTGGTTTTTGTTTTCGTTAAGATATTTTTTAGGTAATCGCTTTTAACTAGTTTAATATCGTTCAAAAGCGTTCTGGGGTTTGTTTAAAGTGCAAGTTTGCAACAAAAATTAATTTCCCAATCATTCGATTTTGTGTACCCGTCTTACGAAGAGAAGAAAAACTTAAGCTAAACAATAAATTAGGATTTTTTTATTTTAAAGGCGGAAATTACAACAAAAATTATTCGCATCTAAAGTTATAGCTCAAAATCCTAAATTGATGTTATCATTAGCAAAATATACTTGAAAAATGACCTTGCTATTTGTAGTTGTAGAGTGGGATATGTGTTTACCATGTCTGATGAACTCACTCCCTGCGCACTTATATGTACAATGGAGATATCGTATTACCAAAAAGTCGGACTCGCAATTAACATAATCATCTTTTGTTCTTGAGTGTTAGTGCATTACATCTAAGTGACTGTCGTATCATTAACGGATATGGATCGCAAGCCAGATCTCCGGATGCTTACACTTCGGTCGCTTTATGTGTCAAGATTGATTATTTAAAATTTTTTTAATGGTCATTTTGTAGTAAAATGATATATTTTTAATATTGGGGGATCGTGTATCGCCACTTTGGTGGGTTAGTGATTGCCCATGGGATCTCTTTGGGTTATGTGTATGGTGAACGATGGGATGTTGTCTAGTTTATTAATAGAATTCCCTGATCTTTCTTAGGGCGACGTTGTTGTCGCGCGCCTCTCCAACCTCCATGATTCTATTAACGCGAAAATTAGTCGCTACGTTTTTGCACGCAGGCGCTAAGACTTCGGAAGCTCCCCAATTCCCCTTTTCAGACTTTGTGGGGACAGTCGTTCTCCCAAACTGTAATTTGTTGCATAATCTCGTTATGTAGGGCTCACCTCATAGTATGAATATGAATCATTTCTTCTGTATATTCAATTACATCGATGACCAGATATTCTCTTGAGTAAAAAAGAAACGCGATAATGTAGTGAGTTAAGTTCTGGCCATTACTGACGATAATCAAGAATGTCATTTGCATATTTCTTTGCTCGAATGCATGTACTATTAAATATGTTATAAGGTCCTGGGATCAGATCTACTACCTAACAAAATTAACATCTTCTATAATTCGTTTGCACAATAACAACCACACGTTGCCTTTATTATAGTGAACTATATTCTCCCCAGCTTTTTATATTGAACGGGGCATAGAATCAGCAGCTTTGTAGGGGAGGCCGTACCACAAAACACGTAGGCCTTCGCGGTTATAACTTGCATGGTTCCGACTTGTGAGACAATGACACAGATCTTTACGTAGGATTGGCACGGAGATAACGAACTGTTCTAGCGCCAGAGGTTTTGGATTTGTTCCAATCAAAATTTCCTTAGCGCCTCGTAAGCCGGCGAGAATAATCACAGCAATCGTTACAATAAAAAGCTGGTGGTGAATGGTTTAGGGTCAGCTACGGCTTTGGCATCGGTGGAGATCCATCTTTCATATAAGAACAAGGGGGTTTATTAATAACAACGCTCCTTAGTTTTTGATGTGATGGACAGGATCAGGGACTTTAATTTCACTATTTATGTGATCCGCGAGTATTTAATGCACTTATTGGTCACAACAATCAGAAAAAAGCAAACGATAATACAATTCCCCGAGAAGTTACGGTATGCAAGTCTCTACTGGATACCAACGTTTTCTGGCCATAAGAAACTACTGACGCCACGGGAACCGTTAGAGTATACGTTCAAGCCATAATTTAGAAGAAGTTATCAAGCTAGATACCTGATCATCTCGATGTTGGACAAATAACATTTATTCCCATTGCATGCGCGGGGCAATAAACTCGATACTATTAACGTAAGAAACAAAATGTTTTCGGTGTGAGAGGTTAACTTTCGAGAACATGATTATAAAGGAAAAAAAATACGGACTTTTACGGCCATATGCTCCACTAGAATGGTCGTCGTGTTCAGAGCAAAACGTTGTGGTAAAGAAGGTCTCTCTCAGTGTAATATCATCTCAGGTACACAAAGAGTTGTCACCTCGTTATAACAGAGTCAGCAATTGATCGCGCTCAGTAACCGTGAGAAAGAGAAACTATTTTTCGATCACGTACAATCGTGGACCTTAAAGCACTATTGTAAGGGCCTAAGATGCATGAAGAAAGTTGATTCACCGTAATCAGTAACTTTCGCGCATTAAGCTCATCATTTACTAGGGGGAAAAGGTAGCATTGTCAACGCTTTAGGGTGACTAACAGATCGTTGGTAATACACGCGCAGGTTCAAAATTTATATCATCAAGAATATAAATACATCCTGGGGCCGATATTGACTGTAATTTTTCCGTAACTAGATCCTTGAGTGATTAAACTGTTGTCGAACAAATCTTTGCTAACACTGGTCCAAAACAGCTCACCCGACTTTTGGCCGTGTACCCACCACGGAGATATTTGACGATGCGTTTTTCCTCCAAGACAGTTCACTCTCCCTAACATTGCGAGTCCGTGCGGGTGCCAGCAATTAAGGACTACATCGCGCAAAAAATACTGTTAGGGCAAATCGAATTTTTCGCTTTCTAGAGCCGCATTGCTGCCCTCTCGAAAGAAGAATGCTCCTGGTGCACGAGAAGGGGGGTTTGTTATGTGTTGACACTCCTACACATTTCTAAGCGTACATGAAGTTTCGATCCTGAGGAAAATCGGTCACTATTTAGTCATTTGCACTAAAATATTCATTCAAATAAAAGTCGATTCATTCTATTAAGTTGTTCACACGGGAAAATTTACGGTATCACCAACAATTCATACTTTTTTTGCTAAAAAGTTCTTAGGTTCGATCATTGAATGGGATATATTCATTGGGCAATTCCTGGTGTAATATCTGCATGTAACTACACGCTAGACAGCTGTTGTCTCGTGAGCGCAACTAAAACATATCACAGCCAGATGACAATGAATTGACTTAATTGAGCTGATTAACATTTTAGATGAGTTCTACTTGCGCCTACGTCTGGTAAGCCTATGTATATCTTAATGTCTCGTACATCTGTTTTACAATAAATGACCATACACTCAACTACAAAAATAATCGTTGATTTTTTACACGTAATGAAAACACAGGGTAAAAAGCTGTCCCCCAGTGGCTAGTGCTTGGGTAAAATGTCTCTTTATTTTGTTAGATAGGGAACTAGGCAGCTATGGGCGCGTCGATATTGCAACTATCACGAATAATACCGTCAATATATACAGAGGAATTTATTAGAGGTTCTTTGTAATGAGAGAAAGCGGTAAACCAATACATATGAAACAAAACATCATAAAATATGATAATTCAAAATGGCAAAAAATTTTCAGTAGTAGGAGTACACAACAAATACTATAATCGCTTGACATTGAAATCATTCTTAATGATGTTAGCTAAAAAGAATTAGGGGTGGACATGTGTACATGTGTCATATACACCTGGTCTTCGTAGATCTTTAATTTCTGTTTTATTCAGTAATATTAAGTCTGCTAATGGAGATATGTAACATTATTTTTCTCTATTTGGCTCAGCATTGTCGGTACTGCGCGAACGAAAGCGTGTGTATGCTCACACGTGTATTCTAGAGACAAACAGATCAACGAAATCTTTTCGGCTTCAGCCAATATCCTGATATTAAAGACTTATACGTAGTTGTTGGAATTTCTAGTATGACTTCTTAATAAAACCGCATTAAAATACAAAAAACAACAATTCAACCTCACTAAGGAAAAGTGATTATGGAGCCCAGAAGCGCTAGAGCAAATACGGTCCAACTTTAGTAACAGAGGGGGAACAATTTCCTGATCTCGTTAGTTTTTATCTAGTTACTCCCATAGCCAAGGACATGGCTTAGACACTTGCGAATCTATGCATAACTTCAAGGGCAGCGTTGATTCACAATAGGAAATTCTTCAGCAGTTCTGGAAATTGCAGGAACTGCCACACTTGTTCATATTCAATTTGGTAGAATCTCTCGTGTATGTTGTTGCGAATTTTATTTCATGGTTGTGATTGGGTTTTGATTACAGCGCATTGGTTGCATTATACAAGGTTCGTGTGTACAGTTATCCAGCAAATATGGGGTTGGATTGGTAACGTTACTATTAAAAACAAGCCACTCGGAGGGACCAAACATCATTCCAACCGTTTTGTTTGACAACGGTACAAAGCTAAAATTTTACTGGTCGATTCTGTTAGTAATTATATACTTGCAAAGTTTGGTAATCACCCACGCGTTTTTTATGAGATTTATGTCAATGGACTCTGTACATAACTAGTTTACTCGTCTAATGGTGTCTTTTGGGTGGTATTGTGGTCTTACTCTAGGATGGAATATGCTGTTTACATACACCGGAACGCTTCACCAATGATTCCAACAAAAAAAATGCGGCGCGATCCATCAGTGGGCGCACTATACCTCTCGGAAATGTTGTGCAATGGAACTTTTCAATAGCTTAATTGCTTTGCGTTGAACCACGTAAATATACATCAACCCATAACTTGGGGTGATTTGCGAAATCAAATCGCAAATCTGTCTGTGACATCAGAATTGGTTTTGCGATATTCACTTAAAATTTCTTTTTCGAAGCCTTACTCAACGGATCAATTGGAACTCCTAACTCCTAACTAAATTTTTATTTTTGATGTTGGCCATTGCCAAAAGAGTGGTCTTCTCTTGGCATCTTTTGTTGGCTGCTCCCGACTAGGGCTGGGCAATTCGGTTCGGTAATTCGAATCGATTCGAAGCACAATATATTCAAATCAATCGTGAATTGTTCTTCGAAACAAATACTTACTAAATGGACTAGAATGTTCATTTTCAACGAAAAAATGCAATCAGATTTGACCAAAATCGATGATATTTTGGCGATTGAATAGGAAAATTGTTTCTTTTAAACCTGCGAGTGTTAATTGAATATATATTATAAAGTATGGATTTCTTGATTTTCACAATGAAGACAAGTTGTAATTGTAAAAATGCGATATTCGTTTTTTACATCGAATTCGTGATTCGATTTGAAAAAAAATTCGAATAAAATTTGAATTTCAAATGGTTCGGTTTCGCCAACCCTTCTACTTCCGACCTTACTTGAACATACTTTCCATTAAAATAATCTTAAGAACACATTAATATTTGCCATAATTGTTTATTATCTATCAAAACTTCACATTCCGTTACAGGTCAAAATATATAGATATATGAAAAAAAATATTGTAGATTAATTTCTAAATCCTAAGTATTCATAAATTCATTTAAGCGCAGTTGTTAAATTTAATATTGATTATAGTATATTACAAATTTGCTTGACTTTTGGTATCTTTGAAAAAGAAGGGTAACGAATTTATCTGGTAGAAGAAGAACTTTGACTCGGACGAATTGCAATTTCTGTTTCTACGATATTCCCATCATAAAAACAAGGACCCCAGGTATACGCGGTCTGGGCCATCCTCAGCCATAGATTCCCTGCCTGAAATGAAAAACCCGGGAGAACTGTACCAAACTCCGTTTAAGTTGTTAATCTGTGCAGCGATTGAACCACCAGCCACCACCGCAATTTCCTCTAACCCATTTGTCGTTATCACTGTCTCGAGCTGAAAATTTCATTCCATCGTGCATTGCAGCAAATTTTTTGCTTGCATCGGTGTGTCCTTCTTTCACGTGTAGTTTGAAGTCTTCCTTTTCATCTCCGACGGAAAATTCGCTGAAAAAAATTTTACCCATGGTATTGTATGATCATGCTGCATTTTATTACACTGTGCACCACGTAGGTGCGGACCATCAACAGCCCATAATTGGCATAAATCTCATCAACATGGTGTATATCAACCTTGGAATTATGCAATTAGTGCAAATAACAAGTAATCTATCCTAATAGGCCAAGTAAGGGCTGTTGGTGATTTGGAGTTTTACTTTGATTTTACCAAGTAAAATTAATATCAATGAATAGTAATTTATCATCTTTTTGTCACAGTATATCATGCTCTGAGCTCACAAATAAAAAAACTCAAACAAATTTATGTTTCCATCATGTTCTTGAGAATAACACATTGGAAGCTAATTTTTGCCGTGTTAGTTTTAGTTCCAAACAGCATTGAATCACCCTGCTTCATTTGTTTCTTTCCCCACTAATGTATTTTACTTTCGGTGTTATCAAGGACTTTTTATCCTTTACATACTGTGCACTATGTTTTTTTTATCCTCAGCATTTAGGACACATTGGATTTATGAATTCGTTCTTCTAAATTTAAAACTCTAGTCACAGTGTCGATACTCCGAAGCCATTAATATAGTCTTTCAAATCTCTGTCAAATGATTCCATTCTGGCCGAACGACGCTGAGCGATCTATTAATTATAAGTAATCATTAGAGGTTAAGAGGTTTCTCAACAAAAAAACTTTGGGTAAAAATTTTTTGCTAAGCATGAGTCACTGATGGACCGCTGATAAAGTTTAGGAGTAAACAGAAGGACAGAAGTTCACGGGGTAATTTTTAGTTACGCACGCTAACAGCCAAACTTTATTCTAATTTAACGTTCATTTGCTGTAATTGTAAATTTTCAAAATTGGAAACCGAGTTGTTGATAACATTTAGCTCGAGGATGGACTGAATGGCTGATCCATAGTTGGCCAAAAAGTTGATTGCACAATTATATTTAAATATCACCGAGTATATAAATTAAATACTATTGAATCCAAATCGCCTATGAGAATAGTTGTGCCTGTACCAAGTTGTGCTTCTCTAGGCTAGAATTAATGCCTCTGTTCAATTCCTCCATCATCGCACAAACGCGCAGTAAAATCCCAGAATATAAGCTGGCCCTTAAAGTATGTTATTTTAGATTATGTGCTTTACGTTCCCTTTTGACCGAAGAGACATTGAATAAACTTTACCTATACTGGTGATTTGATGTTACTTTCAAAATTTCGAATATTGAGAACGATTAAAAACTCTTTATGAAGTTCGCAACTTAGCAAGTTTGATTTCGGAAATATTGAATACTAATTTACGGCAAATAAATATGAATATTATTCCAAATCTAAATGCCTAAACTACGAACCCTATCTAAACATTACTCTTCCCTAGCAAATGAACCTAACTAAGCTGACAACCGAACAGCTGAATGACAAGAAACATTCGGTAATAGGAAAATATGGTGTTCTGCCAAAAAGTTGGAGAATTGAATTGCATTGATATCGAGGTTAACAACCGTCAGGAAAATGTTGCAGAATGTTGATGAACCTTGTACTCAAAGACTAATTTATTATATAAATAGGTACAGCCCCGATTTTACAACATGTAATCTTGATAGTTTGTATCTGGATGTAAAAACCACAAAGAATAAATTGATATCATAAATATGATTTTTCACACAAAAAGAAACCTCCCTCTGCTAAAGAGAAGATATTTGATGATTTTATATCTTGGAACCCATTAATATAGCTACAGACAAATCCAGGTGGTTGAAGGGAAATACACTCACTTTTTAGATAAATTTGAAAAAAAATTCCCATCAAATTGAAAAATGTTTATATGAAAAATTATGGGGAAATGCAAGCATAGAATATTGTATGTTGGTTCCAATGATTCATCAAGTTACAGATATAATGATAAGTCCACCTCAGAATTATTAATATAATATAATATAATATATATTTTTCCATAGAAAAATATTACATCGCCAATTTTAATAATAACAGGACGAAATGTAACACATCGGGAGATTTGTGTGAAAGAGGTAGTGTCCCATCATTCAATTTTTTTCATAATTTACTCATGTCAAACAAGTACAAAAATGACGTAGAAAATAAAATGCTTCGAACAAAAGAAGTTTTTAAAATACAGATTACAGTGAATTGGAAAACAATGGGGTCTAAATATTTGCTTAGAAAAAATTCAGGTGCTAAGCTGGAAAATTCGACATTACGCATTTCCTGTTGGAGAGAAAATTCAATATTGGTCTGAAAATGAGAAGGAGTCTTTGTGAATTTGGCTTTCCAAGCACAGTTGAAAACACAATACATTTTTTTATGTATACTAAAATGTATACTAAAATGTTTTGGGAGTGGTGTGGAATAATTGGTGGGGATTACAACACAGCTACCGTTTTTCCTGTCATACACACTTCTGATAATTGTCACTGAATTTCGTTGTTTCTTGTGGAAAAGAAGTATTGCGGTTATATCGTAACTAGAGCTGGGCAAAACCGAATCACTTGGATTCGAATCTGATTCGAATATTTTTTCGAATCGGATCGAATCACTGATTCTATAAAAATAACAATTATCCCATTTTTACTTTTACTGATATGCGATGTATTTTCAAATACACTCAAGTCCAAAGGCGAAATTTTCATTTTGACGACCAAATGCAATCGATTTTGGTCAATATGACCAAAACCGAGTGCATTTTGTCGTTAAAATAAAAAAAATTACACTTCATTTAGCAAGTTTTTGTTTCTATGAACGATTTACGAATGATTCGAATAATCTGTACTTCGAATGGAGGGAAATCGAATTGCCGAGACCTAATCGTAACGCTGTTAAATATGATGATGCTGACAAATTTCAGTCAGTGTCAAAAATCTTAATTAAATCATCATTCAACGAGCAAAAAAAAATCACGATTCATCAAGATAATGAAATTATATTAGAAGATGATTAAGTACTATAATTTGAGAAATCTATAATGGTTTAACCGAGTTAAGACACTGTGAATGTTTTTCTTTGTGAGCATGGCCCACGTCATTAGAAACCCCTGTTCTGTGGAATGTTTATAAAGTATAAAGATTATTTCTTTGGATAGACAAGATAGTGTAATATTCAATGTTTTTTGTTGTTCTTTCAAGGCTAATTAAATATAAAATATTCATACCTGAATATATCCTGGTACTATGTATACTGTTGGAATAGTGAAACAATTCACTGGATGAACATACCAATGATAATGAATTGTTTGCTTTGTTTTTTGTTACCGTTATTTACTCTGTATGCATATTCTAATGGCCATGGAAAAAAGCAGTTGAATAACTCGATTTGGATTGTGAGACTCCCTTTCTTTTATTAGATTCTACATTTCGGCTCCAAAATGTCGTTGATGTATGTATAATGCGAATAAAAACATTTTTAATTGGGAATCTCAGCGTAGCTTATTAAGTATATAGCAAAATAAATTTGTTAATACATGAAAATTTATACAATGACTTCACACGTTCACAAGAATTGCATAATTTATTTGCGTAAATCACACTGACATGCCTTGAATTAAATATCAAGAAATCGTTAGCTTGTTTAACAAACTCAAGACTATAAAAATGCTTGAAAAAATAGAGCACCGGCTAATTAGAAATATTAGATTTTAAAAAGGATTGAATTGAAGAAAAAGGATATACCCGTTTAGTTGATCCTTAGTTGTTGTTGTTGTTTAGTTGTTGTTGTTGTGGTTTGGATGGCCTCTAGGAGGAACAGTTCGCAAAAATCTCGAACAAATGTAGATGCTGAAGTGCGAAAGAAAAATCAGGAAAAATGTGTTTGGCCATAGCTTTTGCCCAAACTCCACGTTTGGTATTTTCATTGAACATAAGAACAACATCTCTGACTTGAACGGAACATGACACTTCTGAAGCAATAGAAGAAGTGGTAAATATTTCCCGAATCATTGTTTGCAAACCTGATCAGACAAACATTGACTTCGTCCTCAGGATTTTTTGTATCCAACGTTCCCAACTAACCCCTCGATGCAAACTTGCAGCCGGATTATGATGGAATCAAATTCCTTTTTTATTTCATCTCTTTAGAACTTCCTATGATTTTCCTTCGCCCCCGTGAAAATTTGAGGCATTGTCACAATATATATTTGTTGAGGATCTCCCCTCCTCGCAATAAATCGATGTAGGGCTTGCATAAGCGGAGAATTTTCAGAAGTATTGGCCATTTCAATATGTACACCTTTCGTAGCTATACACGTAATCAAACAGCCATAACGTTCAAAATGACTGAGTTATGATTGGGCCAAAGTCATCATTTCCAGTAACAACTGGTTGTCCAGGTGTGATGTGACATTCTGGCAAAGGCGCTGTTTACCAGGTTTAACTATTTGAAGACAACATGGTGCACAACGTATCACACAATATCGTCTTATACAAAGGCATTATTGTTCCTCATTTAACGAGTGTACGGTGTTTTCTTGTAATTCTCGTATAAATTCTTGTATTTTCTCACCAACCTTGTGATTGCAAAATTGTTAATCTTACTAGAAAATGCATCATTTTGTGTCCAGTTAATTATTTGATTTTCATCGGTGTAAACGTCTGCATCTGTGAGTGAATCAATTAATGGTTCACTTCAATTTAATAGATGATGAATAATATGATCAACAAAGTTGACCAAAAAAATCGATTGCATTTGGTCGTTAAAATAAAAATTCTAGTTCTTTTAGCAGGTTTATTCGCGATTGATTGTGCTTCGAATCGAATCGAATAACCGAATTGCCCAGACCTAGTTGCCTGAACCTGATAATTGGAGTGGCCTTAAGTTGGTTCCTTCTAAACGATGATTCTCCAGCCATGCTTAAAACGAATTATCATCAATGAAAAAATATAATGCGATGTACTTTTCGTTCACACTCCACACCCTGAGGGCACACATAAATTCGAATAATAGCGAAATATTTTGTCAATTCCACTCCATTTTACTCGTTATGGTTCCTACGTCCAATTCACGATTGGTTCGAATAATGTAGGTTATACGTTGAATCGATTCGCTTCATCAAACTGAATTGGCCTGGCCCACATCTAGTGTACATCCCAGTTATCCGTTCATCTATCGTACGTCGATTTGGTATTTGGCACTGGATTGTTATCGCCACCTAGCGAGTAGAGTGATTTTTATACAGTGGCTTGTTGAACCTTATGTTCTAACGAAAGCTTACAATAAATTTACATTTCTGTGGAAAAAGAACATGATATTTCTGTAAGTAAAAAGTAGTTTGAAAATAAACTAGTTGAACTATGGACTTTTACCTAGTATTGCCAACACTATTTTAAATGTATTTTTGGATTCAATTGTCATCTTCCATCAAGCATGTAAAAACATCCAAGTGTGTATGTAAAGACGTAGGAGAATTTGTTGTCTGAGATGTTTCCGGGAATTAGAATGGCTCTGTCTTGTTGATTATTTCGTAACAATTGGGGAGACTAAGTAACTGAGTTTTCAAAGATTAGATAAGGGCAGCACGCAACGTTATTTGTATTCGGAATACGTCATAAGAATATTTTGTTACTTTTTGCTTTTACAGCTATAGCCTAAAATTAGTCGAGGTATTATTGACATTCAAAACAAAGCGAGTCTTTAGTCTTATCAAGTAACTCCTCCCGCCATGAATTAACCTTCACATCAAATAAGCTAAAACGGTACACCGTGATAAAAGAGCGGTAAAATAACCGCTCTTTAACAGTAA
>OZ023148.1:14582270-14594220 GCA_963675895.2 Styela plicata
GCTCACTTGTTGCCTTGTATCTAGTATTTACTATTCAGTTCACTTTATGCTTAACTGTTGATCCTAAATTGGTTGATTACTTTGTTTACGTCTGGCTCACTTGTTGCCTTGTATCTAGTATTTACTATTCAGTTCACTTTATGCTTAACTGTGAGATGTGATCCTAAATTGGTTGATTACTTCGTTTACGTCTGGCTCACTTGTTGCCTTGTATCTAGTATTTACTATTCAGTTCACTTTATGCTTAACTGTGAGAAAGTTCATTAAAGCATAGGTTTGATTCTAGAGTTTTACTTTGAATTGTATACATACAGCTATAGGTTGCCACATTGTGAATAAATGCAATTATAGACATGAATAATCTGCCTCCCCAAAAATTTGCAGTATTTCATATAAAATTAAGAAATTTTACACAAAGCGATATTTTGTCCATCAATGTGGCTATGAGAATGTGAAAAGCAAAGAAGAAAAGGAAGCTAGAATTAATTTAACCACCAAACCGACGATCCATAAGTTGCTGCGCAATTCTGCTCCGAGTTCATCTGCCTTTTCTAATGGAGGCTTTTCGAGTTTACCTCTCTTTATTTGAAGAATAGCTGATCTCACCAATTTTTTTTATTTTTTCTCAGAAATCAGGATTCTCACGACAAATATAAGTGAAACAAATCAACAGCTAAAAGATCTACAGACAATAAACAATGAATTACAGAATACAGTCAAGATATTAGGTTTCTTTTACTTCTCTATATTATTTTATAGTCACTTCTTAGAGTGGATCACCCTGTCCAAGGCCCTGTAATAGCGTTCACTTATAGAGGGGCAGGATTAGAATTACTGGGAAAATATGATCTTTTTCTGATCGGCTTAGCCTACCCAAGTTATTACACCTTGGTTGAGTGGCGGGCATGGATTAGCGATCCGGACTCGCCGGGGGTCGAACCCGAGATCTTCAACTTGCGATGTCAACATGTTTTAACCACCCCGCGCGCCCATGGCGGCAGAGTTTATTTAATGAAGAATACATCCAACTAAATGAGATCTCGATTCTACAAATTTCTGCCAACGCTTGCATACATATAACAGGTTGCTGTTTTAATGGTGGGGCTGCGCAATTCAATTCGGTCAGTCACGTACATTGGAATATATCCTGAATCTTCCATAGGATCAATTGATTTGAATATTTTTGATTTGAATATTCTTTTCAAACATATTAATTTGTTATTCCAATTTGAGATCAATTGAAAGTCATTTTCTCTTTATTTTGATTATTATTCGTGCATTTGTTGCTTTGTAGTTATGGGGTTATCTTGATAATGTGGACATGTTGTGATATTGGTAAAGACGCGCATTTGTTTATTTATATCTAATTAGCGATTCCATTCAAAAAACCTATCCTAGTTAAGTTGAATTTTAAATGAATCGGATTCGCCATGCCCTATATGGGACTTTGTTACGATTGAATCACTCAAATGAGGAACGATATAGAAATAATAATATTAATTAATAATAGGGCATATAATATTAAAGATGCAAAATTGATATGCACCTATTAAACGCTCATGGATTAGGATCGACCATGGAAAATACCTGTTGAGTTTGTCAGTTCGAAATTCAAATATCGTTCCTGAAAAAAGCATTGGTACAAAGCACTAAACGATTAGCCAAATTTATCACGAAAACAAATTTATGTTTACCGAATACGATCTAAGTTATGTTACCACCATGATTTGGAACCTGCAAATAGCGACTGACCTAGTCTAAAATAATGTATTTAGCGATGTCCTTGCATGATGTTCAGGTTTTAAATTTCGAATAAACGTGTGTCCAAAGCATGGAGTTCATCATTGCCTGGCACTATATACACAGTGATAATATGTGCTTTGCTATCAAGATGGATCAGTTTTAGTTTTAGGTTATTTTAGGCACTTTTAAATTATAGTCAATTCGGCGTACGAAGTGGAACACCTCTGGCCGCAAGGGCCAACACAGATAATCGTTACAGCGGCCCCTTCAATGAAATTGCAGCAGTCATAGAAATTCCGGGGAAAATAGGATCTTTATCTGTTCGGCATTCGCTCAGCCTACCCAAGTTATTACACCCTGGTTTGAGTGGTGGGTTAACGAGCCGGACTGCTGGATCGCCTAGGGACTTATTCGAAAACCGAGATCTTCCAACTGTGGGCGATGCCTAACATGTTATCAATTGTCCCTCTACTAAGACCTATCGCGATCCCACCATTGGCACTGCTTTGAGGTGTCCAATTCCTTAGAGGGTAATTTCACACAACAACACAATGCGCCAACATGCTGTTAGCCAAATCCAATAAACTTTAAATAATTTTTTCGTTATGTTTTTAGTAATATTGAGTTCCATCTAGATGTATCTGGCTGCCACCGGAGAAAATACAGATTCAGCAGCGCAGCTGCTGGAAAATAAGGGATATCACAATTCTGAGTCTCCTGTAAACTGTGATTTCATATTACAACGAATGAAGAATGGTTGGATAGTTATTGTTCTTCCTCTTCATTATTACGTTGGAATAGTACTAGGCCTGGATGCGGTGAAATAACTGGCTCAATGCACCAATCAATCAAAAACATCTTTAATATTTCCCATATCTTGTTGGGTTGAGACAATAAAAAAAATATCATTTACTCAAAATTTGATTGTAACATATCGGATTGTCATAACTAGAACATGTCAGAGGGGGGGGGGGGGGGAGGGGGGGGGGGGGGGGGATAAAAGTTTTAGTTCAAAATATTTTTATATAACCTGTTCATACTACTAATCTACAGACGATTCAAAAGAGATATAGGAATGGCGGCGATAAGCATCTTTTTATGACAGAAAGTGGGATGAATGTGCTCGTAGTTAATGTGTTGGTAAATAGTGGTAGGACGTGGAGAACTTTTTTGCGAGCCTCTCGGTTATGTGTTCATTTCGTTACTTAACGGTATTATAACCGAGTACGCGCGCGTATAAACCAAGCAACAGTAGTGCTGTGAGATAGGTGAAACCAGTTTTCAACGGGAATTTTATAACTGCTTAGAGATGCGTCTCCGACCATAAGCCTTTAGAACCCGCGTCAGTTGTAGTAGGTACGCAAATAATGAACCCCCCTACAAGTACCCAAAATCGACACACAGAAAACGCGGGAAAAAAAAGAGCGCGTTTTAAAAACTGAAGTCCAAAAAGGTTTCCTATGAAATAGCGCGCGCGACAGTGAAATATCTTGCAGAGCTTTTTGCACGATGTTTTATATATTTCTTTTTTTCCATTTGGTGGAAATATTGACTTTTTTTGGTCTGAAAATTTTTTGTCTCTCTATCCAGTTACACGATATTATGTGTTAACTGGGCCTTTGAACAGTTTCATCTGCCTGACAACCAGCAAGAATGTAAAAGCATATCGAAAATAGTTATGGGATAATATAAGACCGTCGTACATCAAAATACGATTTAATATAGGTTAACAAATAAAAAATAATAGCTTATTTAAATTGAAGATTAATGATAATATTTTCAAAATGATGAAAAAAAATAACAACGTTAATGCATGTTTTGAAAGTTCTATCGTCTAAAATTAGAACAGTTGGACTTGTCCATTAATAACAGATACTCATGTCTATGTATCTAATTCTTAGCTTACTGAGCCAAAAACCTAACCTCGCGATGGGTGAAATAAATTCAGTAGAATAATATCCAATCTAAGGCCATAACCCGCGTTCGTTTCTTAAGTGGCCGCCAGTACAGGGTCTTGTTGAGTGAACCGCTCACACTGACTAGTTGTTAAAGTTGATGCGATAGTAACAGACGGTTTATTGTTTCTACAACTATACACACTATTGGAGAGTTCACGGGAGAGTGGAAGAAAGATCGTATTCAAGTTTTGAAAATTTCTGTGATTTCCTGGGAAAATAGAAGTATGACCTATTTATTGTGAGTGCGTGACAATTAGCGATATGTTGCTCAACTATTGAAGTTGATTACATGAATAGAGATTGACATGGAAGTTGTCGCCCAAATTTAACGCACCAACTGGTGCATTAGGTGGTTCAAATTTTTATGATAACGACGCCCCGATACATCAACTTAAATGGAGAATACAGTTCTGTCTATCATTTGCTACTGCGATGAAATGGCCCCTCGGATTCGTAATATCAAGTCGAATCAGAAGATTCACCCAGTGTAAAAAACGGGTCGATCTTTATATCGAACGTGATATCTGATGTGGGATCTCTATGCTGACCACCAATGGCAAGTCAGTGACTCAGCAGTTTTTTAGCTCTTACATAAGCAATATCTGATAGGATTACACGAACCGACGAGGCTATATATAAATTATTGTCGTTTTATATCATATATGATATCAAGTACAAAACGCATTGTAGCGCGCGAAATGTCACCTTTGTGACTTGCTCAGTTGGCTCTCTAGCAACGATATTCCATTCATGACTCATAAGGTGTTTACAAACTTGCCTTGCATGAGCATATCTTCAACTTACGTTTGTATAACATTGGGCGTAATCTTCTTCTTTGCCTATTTTTATGCTATAGTTGCGTAGATATGGAGCTGGGACTAATGGTGATTGCGAGAATCTCGTATTCTAATCAAGATTTTATCGAATCAAAATCTCGTGAAATTCGTTTTCATAAGGAACATAAAACCTTGTAAAAATGAACTCGGACTTTATCATTTTCCAAACGGACGACATATGCAGATCGATTTTTGGTCCAATTTGACCAAAGATCGACTATATGATTTTCTTCGTTAAATCATCATGAAAATTGGCGAGCTCTTAGTGGGGACTTGAAAAGATCCATAATAAATCTAATAAATTTCTTTCAATTTCACAACAAGACAGAGGTAATAATAGTAAAAAATGGATTTTCCCTCCTTACACCATAGAAATTAGTGATTACAATCCGATTCCAAAAATATAGTCAAATCATAGATAACTACACTATATTCTCGAATCAGACATACGACATTCCAAAATCGCTTCGGTTTTGCCCAGTCCTATGAATTTAATTCGCATCAGTCTTAAATTGGTCCAGAGCCAATTGTTTACCGTCACACATAACAAAGCTTCTCCATCGCACACAATTGAAAGCCATACTTACTAACGAGGCATAACAACAATAAGTTATACCAATGTATGATGTTATGGATCATGTTTGACAATAATAACCAGCCAACTCGGGAAGTCACAGCAGTGCTTCTCATGTTACTGGTAGATCCAACCATATTTATGGTAAAAAATGTGAAGATAAACTTAAAAGAAAATAAAAAACTATATTCGGAATGAGTCTGAAAGAGATACATGGCGGATGATGAACTTGTGCCTGTTGAATGTGAAACTCGATTATTATTTGCAGGTCGAAGAAATATTCACGGAAACGTTTTTGGAGTACAACTTAATTACCTGGACCCACATCAACCATTACTTAAGTTTATGGGTTTTGAATATAGGTGCAGATCAATACTTCAACGGGTTTCTGGCGTTGACACATTCAAAATACATCTATGAATTAATTCTTTTTTGAATCCAATTGAAAAAATTTTTAAACGAAAAGCAAAGATAAAATCGTGACGGTGACAGCATATTTATATTCATAATGTGAATTTTAACCACTAAATAGTAATTCAAATCGGCAGTCGAATTTGGAATAACTGTAATGGTCGCACTATAGGCTACTATACAAATGTAACAGCTCGGTGTCGCGCATTCATTTATATTGTGACGGCTCGAGAGTCCAATATCGATATCACTAAACTTGACACTAGCACTTTGACTTTTCTAATATTTTCCTCTGATAGCGTTGTACTCAAATATGTTATGTATGATATAGTCGCTACACGAACCTTCTATGAGATTCTTCCACAACTGAGAAAAGATATTCGGAATCACACAATCTTGCTGAGGAAAATGCGAATTGAAACTTCGTTTTGCCGCTATGAAATGATGTTTGCGACTGAAGTGTATGTAGTAGGTAACTAGGGTAATTACCATGCTTTACCTTGTCCGCTGCAGCCAATCGCGCTTATGCTGCAGACCTACATGGGCGAGGTCCAACAGTAGCGCATACTGACCTTAGAACATGCCCTCCGTGGAATTGCTACCACGCGGAAACCTTACGTTAGCTCCACTAGCCGGCGCAGTCGTCTCTTCGAATTCTCAGCAAACTCGGGTACCACAATAAATGGAACCCGCTCTTCTGTAGCATGGGAAACGATTCATCAATTGAGTTCAACTTTTGCAAAACAAGTGTTTCCCCCAGTAAATACTAACAGCGGAGCGCTGCTTATAAAAACCACAATTTACCTTTTCACATGTGTTAACCAATATAAAATGCATGTTTCAAATTAAACAACTTAAGCAAATCTATGATCACAAATCAAGACGCCCAACAACCCATGTCGTTTAAAATGGTGACGTAAGTATCCGAGGGATGGATCTAAGTATTCTTGTCCTCTCGTTAGGGCGACGGTTAAAGTTGTTGAATAGGTTTAAACGTATAAGGTACTCCAGGTGTGAGTTGTCTTCGGGATTAGGTTTTGAGTGAATTCAATGTAAACAGAGATGTCGCGTTTCCGGAAATATGAGCGTTTAAAATAAATTGGTTTCAAAGTCTATTAGTATGCTGCGCCACTCAAGTGGGAAGTGCTTCGGTAAAAGGGTTTTTTTCAGTATGGCCGAAGATATTGATTTGACTCAGTCGACAAAGAGGTAGACTGAGAACGCCAGAAATAAGTACCCAATCAGAAATTTTAGTGAGCTAAACATATGCCACTTATCGGACCGGTTCTCATCGACCGCGATTCCATCAGTGACTCATACATTAACCAAATATATTAGCTTTGGACAAAACTTTCCCATCATATTCGGTCTTGATCAGCCGCACGAAAATCGGCGCGCACCGTTTACTTCACGGTTGTAGTGTAAAATGCGC
The DNA here is from genome assembly GCA_963675895.2 of Styela plicata. Taxonomy (NCBI): domain Eukaryota; kingdom Metazoa; phylum Chordata; class Ascidiacea; order Stolidobranchia; family Styelidae; genus Styela; species Styela plicata. Next base: position 14,589,225 of record OZ023148.1, read on the forward strand.
AACGCAGTAGCATAGAGGTCGGGAAAGAAACTAATCCAAACTTTAAGTAAACATTTTTAAAACGTGATTTTGGAATGAATAAATTGATTCTGGTTACTCCGCTATGAATACGACGAATCCGATAAATGCGCCCATAGACAAGGCGAATATGATTAAATAGAGCAAAATAAACGCTGCCCTACTTACGAGTGCTTGGGCTCTACTGTACATTCCTAAGATTTCCTACTAGAACTGGCGCTACTGAAAGTTCCTAAATTTCCTACAGTACTTGGGTTTAACTGTAAGTTCCTAAATTTGCTACTAAAGTAACTTGGGTTCTACGTGTAAGTCCTGAATTTCCCACTATATTGTTCCACTGTTAAGTTCCTAAGATTTTCTTCCCGTATCATAAGTTTGTATGATGGAAGTTTTCATCGCATTGTGCCGCAAAACGACAATATAGAAATATTGCACCGTGGTTATCTACATTGCTTGGGATACCGGAAGTTCAGACGAATCAGGGAAAAAGTGCGAGGCGTCAGGTGATTGTCCAGCAAAATATCTGCAGCAACATATTTACTTTTTACATGGGCAGTAGCGTCGAAATCGCTTGGTCAATAAAGAAACTGTTGCGCCTGTTGGCCACTCATGTTACAGCGTAATTTTATTCCATTCGACTGATACTTCGTAAAATTAGTTGAATTATAATCAATTCTACAGTAAAATTTACTTTGATGTTATGCATTTATATATAGTTGTAAGCTGAGCAATTGGATTCGGTGATTCGAATCGATTCGAAGCACTATTAATTCAAATCAGTCGTGAATCGTTCATGGGAACAAAAACCTGTTGAATGAACTCGGATTTTTATTTTTAACGACGAAAAGCAATCGATTTTGGTCAAATTTGACCAAAATTGATGATATTTCGTCGTTAAAATATGAAAATTGTTGCTCTTATGATTAATTGAAAATAGACTACAAACTGTAAATTTCTTTATTTTCGCAATGGAGACAAGTTATAATAGTAAAAATGAGATATTTGTTATTTACAAAGGATTAGTGATTCGATCCGATTTGAAAAAATTATTCGAATCAGATTCGAATTCCAAACGATTCGGTTTTGCCCAGCCCTAGTTGTAATAAAGATTGGCTCCGTAGGGATTTTGCGTAGCCCCCTCAAAATTTTTTTCAGTCCGCCCTTCCAATGATCGTAAACCCGAGGCGTTTCAAGAGACGAAAGTATTTCGAACTTCTCCGTTGTGCGTGCAGATTATAAATATATTATAAATATTAGTTAATTTTCTAAAACGTCATTTTTCGTATTTAAAAAAGGTTCACATTGTGTATTTTAGCTTTATGTAGTTACTTTAGGTACCAGGCTTGCGTCGCATAATTATGTGATTTGAACCAAATTAAACTTGTACGTACATTCTGTCTCCAACTGAGAAGTGGGAGTATATCAGTCTTTCATATTGAGATACTTCAAAATACATTGTTCATTCTCAGAGATACACAACATCGAAAGCCACGCAAGACCCTGGCGTTGATTTCAACAGCATTCCAGCAGTTTGTTTTCTTCCTCAATCACAGAATATAGTGACGTCAGAATTCGCTACTCCGAATTACCCAGAATGCCGAATACAGATTTTGGACAAAAAAGGAAAACTGTTGACGTCATTCAAGACAGAGCGTAAGAATATTATTTGATCAAATATTTTAAAGTGAAATTTACTTTAAGCAGCAAACCGCGAAAAGTTCATACCCATTGATATTTGTCAATTTGCGTATGATGAGTAGCAAAGCAAGTATGAAGTAGGGGGTTCCCGGTCAGATCGTTCGGTATATTGTTAGGAATTTCATCTCTGCATCTTTGAGCGCCCTGACGTAAGTTCGAATCACGCGAGGGACAATTATATGCAAGAAGTCTGGTGGACGCCGCCTCTTCAGTGCTCGGTGGTTCACGTAAGCACTGCTTACGGTTTCCATCAACCATCACTATCTCAGCTAAATTTTGCCACTGGCGCTACTTCCTTACAAGTCTAAGGCAATTTAAAACAATTCCCAAATATATTTTTTCATAGTGGAACCCAGAGGCTCATCTACTTTTGGAGTATCACCAGCATCAGATGACGATGAATATATTGCTGCATGTACTGGTAGAGGTATTTCCATATGGACAGTTGATGGAAAATTAGTCTCGAATATAATAAATGAAAATGTTGAAAATTGTTGTCACATCACAAGAATGCAAGTGAGTGTTAAGTTGCTAAAACATGCATCACAACTTGGAGTGTCATTTTTACTTTCAATATTCGGATAATTCGGAATATGATTCGGAAAAAGTCGATTTAGAATAATACGATTCGAATAGGGATCATGAAAATGAATGTAACTTGTTGATCTGTATATTTATATATTTTTAATCACTTCCTTCTGTTCTTCGTTTGCCCCCTTTTCTATTAAACATTTTTTTTTCATCAATATTCAGTGTGGTCTCCTTGCAACAACCTGCATCACAGATCTACGTGGTAGATGTATCACATTATGGGATCAAAAATCAGGGAAGATAATAGCACAGTTTGCTTCAAGACCCGAGATTGTGGAAATAAATCCATTGAAAGCAACACAAAAGGTTATAGTTCGGTAATAGAATACTTATTGTTGGGAAGTTCACACGCGAGAATAATACTAAGTTGAAATGTGTTTCTCTTTTTCGTTTTAGAAGAGAGCTCTTGTCCATGTACAAATCTATAAAAAAACGTATATTTAAAAAATATTATTTCAAAACTTTTTCGTTCTTACCGGTTCGAGAAGTATTTATTACTTGTATGGCTTAATCATGATTCGTGTTCAAAAATAAAAATATTCATAAAGCTAAAAGGGTTTGCTGGCTGCATTTTTGTTCATGTGACTAAAAAAAATAAATAGTTAAGGATTTTAATCGATCACCACTTAGATGCTGTCTGTATCATCATATTCTGTTATTCTAGAAACCACCACATTCGTTCTCCTTGGTTTTTAACATCAAATAGCAGAGATGAAATATTTATTGCTGACAGAAGTTCAAGATGTATCAAGGTAAATTTACCGCATTGCGTTCAAATTTCTACTTATTACCACTCATTATATATTAGCTCACTTCCATTGAACTGTTTTATATTTCGAGAGTTACTGGCCTCTGATTCAGCGCCTGTAGTGACAACGTCATTTTATACCATCGAACTATATCGGCATACTGCGTCATTATAACGCAATACATTTTTTCGCAGGTTTTCGACGCCAGGAACCAGAGTTACTTAAAATGTTTCGATACAACTGGACTGAACAATCGTACAAACAAGTCACTTGTTCCACAAGGAATTTGCACAGATGAAAACGACAACCTTATAGTAGTTGACAGCAGCACAAGATCACTCCTTCTATTCGACCCACAAGGAACATTCGTTCGACCCTTGACCCGTGATGCGGATACTGCAACATTCGGTGAACCGTGGGCAGTTGCTATGACAACTTGTCCACAATACTATCGTCCCATTTGGAGATCTAAATTCCGTGGAAATGATAATGCTAGAACGTTATTGGTATCTATGGCAACTCCTAAACCTGCTGTTGGAATTTATAAACTGAGTTTTTGTCCTCATTTCACAGAATATGCTTAAATTAGTTCTTTCCATATCACCAATTTTATCCTGTCACACATGAGCCACTGGTGAATCAGGGGGCTCGGCGTCAACAGTGACCCATTTGACAATATATGCCAAGTTGAAAAAATTATTCTGTCTTATTATTATTATTAGCACTCTGTATAATATTGTATTTTTTTTCACTGAAACAATCACGGAGATTTGCATAATGAAGTTTTGTTTGGCTTAGAATTGGGAAAAGCAGTGGGATATGTCATTCACAAATAATATTCATTATTTTATATGGGCTTTGAAATTTGAAAACGTTTGAGTTACCATATGTGACAGTACTAATTTTTTGAAAAACTGATATCCCGACACTCCTCTTTCTACCTCGTCTGCCTATTCCCAGGCCATCCCCTTCCCCATGCCTATACTCAACGCACTCCCTTCTTACATCGCCTTCCTATTCCCCAATCCACCTCCGTATATCTGACCTTCCTTCCCGACCCACGCCTTTCTGCCTCGTCTGCCTATTCCCAAGCCAGCCTCTTCCTGTTCCTCTGACCCATGCCTATACCCAACGCACTCTCTTCCCACATCGCCTTCCTATACACATGTCTGACCTTCCTCGCCTCCTCCCTCGCCAACTCCTTCCTATTGCCCTGATCAACGAATTTTCCCGACGCACCGCCTTACCACATTGGCTTTCTATTCCCTTCCTATTAGGGGTTTGGAATACCCGCAACGCTACACAATTCTGATTTAACTGACCAATAGTGAGCCCAGATCTGGAGTTTATATGTGACGCATATATGCCAAGATAACTTTTAAGGGCATTCGGCTCAACGTTTGCTTTCTCTCTTCTTTCTCTTACTAATTTTGTACAGGAGTAAAATGAGAAAGGAAAAATACTGAGCTGGGCAGGTTTAAAAGTTCTCTTGGCACAAACGCGTCTTATATAAACCACGGATCTTTCATGGATTGTGTCCGATTATAATGAGGCGATGTAGATAGACCCTGTTGGGTGGTGATTGATAAGACAGTAAGGTAGGGCGAGGCATAATCAGGTGGGATTAGATGTCAGGTAAATGGGTGGTGGGGAGTAGGACAGGACAGGTAAAGGGTGTGGCAGGTATAGGGTGGTGGGATGGGTAGGGTATAGGGTGGTGGTATTGGGAGGACAGTTCAGGCAAAGGGTGTTGGGACGGGCAGGATGACAGGTATAGGGTAGTGGGCTGGGTAGGTCGGGTATAGGGTGGTGGGCTTAGGAGGTCAGGTATAGGGTGGTGAGTTGGGTAGGACAGGGCAGGCAAAGTGTGGTGGGACGGGTAGGATGACAGGTCAGGTGCAACGGGTTAGGACAAGTTAGTATGGAGCGGTGGACAAGTC
>OZ023148.1:14594320-14607385 GCA_963675895.2 Styela plicata
TTTGGAATAGAATTTCTGTTTAGCTTGGTGTTACTACTGCTATATTTGTAATGGTTCTTCACAATCCAAGCGGCGGTTGGCACTGCTTCCGGTCTTGCCTAGGGCAAAGTTAAATATTAAAAAATAATCAAATTGGATTGGAGTTAAAGTTAAAATCATGGCAAAACAATAAGTTTCTCGTTCAAGATGAACTTTATTCATTTGTTTAATTATTTGACAGAAAGAAAATGTTTCGCACCGGTGTACTGTGACCATGGAGACAACACTGGACGTCCTAAATGGTTACAAGTTTTTCCTCCAACAAAATGTCACTGGACTCAATCTGTGAGTTGTTTTGATCCTTGCATTCTATTTTGTATTCTTTTATTTGTACATCTCGGCTCATTTGATTTCCCTGAGCAAGCCCTGTACTGTCAGTGGGTTCGGGATTTTAAAATCGTCGTTGTCGTAACAGGCGACCAAAGGAAGCAAAACCCTGAAGTTTGCGAATAATTTGCTCTAGTCTGCCCGTGAACCTACCGGGGCGCTTATACCAAGCAAGCAACCGTCAAGCACGGAACTTTGTAATGATAGTGCATCTGTTCTATGTTACATCTACCCTCTAAGTACCTAGCTGAAGGGCACGCTCGGTAGTGAAAGATCTAAGCAATGATTCAACTAAGCGTGCTCTAGGCAATACCGTAGCAGAGCCGAAAAGAACCTGTCTAGCGGTCACTCAAATAGGGCTGAGCAAAACCCAATCATTTGAAATTTGAATTCGATTCAGATAACTTTTTCGATTCGGATCGAATCACAATTTCGATGTAGATAACAAATATCCCATTTTTACAATTACAACTTGTCTTCATTGTGGAAATCAATAAATTTATACTTTATAATGTATATTTAATTCATACTACACATGTCTAAAGGCAACAATCATATTTTAACGACATTTTGTCTAGTCCATTTAGTAATGATTTGTTCCCATGAAAAATTCATGATTGATTCGAATATATTGTGCCAGCCAGACTTACACAACCTATATCTTTAACTTGTTACGCTAACGCGTAACCATCCTCGTGCTTGAGAAACGTGTTCGATAAAGATTGTTAAAAATAGTCAACCAAATAAAGTTTGGGGAGAGGATTATGGCAAATATATTAAAGTTTTTTTTTCAAGTATTAGTCATTGATAAATTTCTCCGAATCTTGGCCTATCAGTGACTCATGATTGAATAAATTCTCTCTCACCGAGTAAAAGCCGAAATATACTTTTTTATTGAATAGTATATAAGTAATAGTTTAGATAGTACAGTTTAGTCAATGCTCGAGCCATAGCTACTACACACATGTCCGGTGCCTCTAAAATAAGCAAATGCGAGTGTGGCAAGTGGTGTACACAAAAACAAGCGCTGTGTGAGTGATACACACAGAAACAAGTGGTGCAAATGGTACGAGTGGTGTGAGCAGTGCACATAAAACTATTTGTACCACTCTTTTTGTGCGTACTACTTGCACCACACGAACCTCTTAAACAGCTCGTTTTTTTGTATTCCTCACTCGCATCCTCTGTGCTGCGCGCACCACTCGCACCCTCTGTACTACTCGTTTTTGTACGCACCACTCGCATCACTTGCACCACTCACGAGTCAACCCCAGGGGGTGGCGGCGGAACTGGGAGAATCATAACCCGTCCAGAGGGAGCGAAAGAAGTCCCCTTCAAGATTTTTTATATAATTTCAAAATTTCAATACAATAAGGAAATTTTTCGCGCTCCTTCGTTTTTGCTTGTTGTGTATGTTTTCGTTTCTTTTATAACCTGCAATGATGAAGCCTTTCCATTCTAAATATTCAAAACTTTTTTCACAGGGAAATCAAACTCATAAGGTTAGCCAGGAAGTTAAAGCTGACAAAAGTATCAATGATGCTATCAAGAAAGGTTCGATTTTGGTAGTTTTACCGTAAATTTTATTTTTCCCTCTTTGAAGTTTTCTATCCTAAATTCTTTCCCTTTTTCATGGGACTCTAATCCAAATCATTTCATTTTGAGGACCAAGAGGTCGAGATTGACCGATTCTGTGTAGCGTAAGCTATGAGCAACTCAAACTTGACAAAATAGGCTGAGGCAAAAATTTGCCCAGACTTCAACACCAACGTTATTATATATCATACAAATGACCACGATGTCAATTTATACACATGAGGTAGTAGTTATACAAGTTTTATATGGTTCTACCATCGCCCAGGGCAGATACACTCTATGACTACACTCTATGATTGGGACTTAGTCCTTCTTTAAATATTTCTACTTGGGATGTAGTTTTTGGTGATTGTAGTGGTTTTTCAGTTCTTTTAAGATGCTTCTTTCGACCTTTCTTGAAAAAAATAGATATTGGGTAGTAGATCATTTTTTGTACATGTCCCTTTTGGTCACTCTACTCAATTCCCCATCAGAAATTCTATTTTGTCAAGTATAAGTCATGGTCCATCAGTGACTCATAGTTGACAAAACTACCCAAAGCAATCTTTTTATCTGATTGAGATGCCACTTATGTATTAATACCTATATTTCACTGAATTTATACGAATAGATCTCGTAACGCAAAAAGCAAGAACTGATGGATTGAGTGAACAACTGGAAGCGAACGATGAAAGTATGTTTTTCCCTGTTTTTTATGCTTTCTGAATGATTCATATCAATTTGCAAATGAGTCACGTCACGCCTATACAAATTTTATTTCAAAATTTCCCAGCAAAATACGCATTGCAATGCATGTGTGAAAGATGGATGACTCCAACGTAAAGGCGGTCCAAAGTTCATGACGGGAATCACTGGCGGTGATATTGCTAGGAGCAATGGGGCATGTCTCCAGAAGTTGTGAAATGGGGAGTGCCTCAACCCGAGATTTTGAACAATTTTTGTATTCAAACTAGATGCCTAATGAGCACCACGAGCAAGAATACGTTTGGTTAGAAATAGCGCTTTTAGTGTATATCAGCATAAAGCAGAAAAAACCTTTTTTTTTCATTTTAAATGAAATATTAACGCTTGCAATTGACGAAATATGGACTGAAAGAATACTGCGCACCGAAGGTGTAAGAATGTTTTTGAAGTTTTCAACGTTTCAAAGCCCTAAAGGTTATTTAGCATTTTTCCGTTCGTAACAAAGGGTATGGCTGGGCAAAACTAAATCATTCAGAATTCGAATTTGATTGGGATATTTTTTCGAATCACTAAATCCGCATAAATGAAAATCAATCTGTTTTACCTTGAATATCTGCTCAATTATCAAAATATTGAAGTCTATAATTTGTATTTTCCCCATAAAATTAGGAAGTTTTAATTCATTGAAAGACTCTTTAGGATGGGCCAATGATGGATCGCGCCGTCTGTGGCGTATGCTTGAGAAAACAAGATTTTTGATTGTTATGGCAGATCAGATTGATGTGAATACGAGCTTCGAATCACCAAATTGAATTGTCCAGTCCTAAATTATAGGGAAAGACGAGCCCTTGTCTTCCCTAAATACTGAGTCTGATTGACGTATTGGGCAATGCTTTTTCGTTTGATCGTCCCTTAATCCCTGTTTGAAATCAATAGTTGAACTAGAGCAAATTTAACAAATTTTCTTCCTACAGAGCAAACGGCAAGGACTATTGACTTAGAGAAGAAAATGAATGTGAGGTATGAAGAACTGGCGACCAATGTTACTTTTAACCAAGAAAGTAAGATAATCGTATGTTTGGATGATGATTTGAGTGTTGTTTTGATTCTATATCATAACTATAATTCTAAACTCAATTCAGACTTCATGAAGGTGTCAAAATATGAAATCTATGAAAGTAATAAATTTCGCGAAATAGAATATGGATGAAATGTGCAACGGAAAAATATTGGTAGAGTATTGGGCACTGTGATGGACGGCGTCGATTATGCTTATTCTATCTGTGTAGCATTCTTGATAAAATAAGGTTCCAGATCTGTAACTGATCATTGAACAAAAAAACATTTTGCTCATGTTGAAAATCTATGAATTGAGTATACGATCACAAACTTAGAGTTTTTTTATGTTCCGGTTTGCCAGCGTAAGCCAATCACTTTAGCCGAAGGTTGAGTGGTCGGTATGTGCGACGGTCCAATAAATTAAAATTAGATTGAAATATTTTTAATTGCCCTGGTAAAGCCGAAAGAAGCGCTTAGACTTAATCAAGTAACGAGCACTCAATAGCAAGGGCTACCACTAAATGCAGCAAGTGCATTCTTAGCGGAAAACAACCAAGAGAGGACTGAACCACTATAATACAAAAGCAGGAAGTGGCATGCGCCCTGGACGATAGTAAATCTACCTCGTGTGGTATATTTTTAATTAGAGAAACGATTTGCATCCTTCAGGTGCATAATTTAGAATAGTATTTCCTGTTTGTCGTAAGACCCGAATGGGAGATTAAGAAGAGACGATTAAAACATTGTTTAAAGCAGATGCCGCTCACTGCAAACTACCATGCAGTGGCGCATCAGAAATTAAAAAAAAGGATGATTAAATTTTCAATGTCAAGCCCAGCTCGGTGGCTCATTCGGTTAAGCGCGATCGTATTGTCCGGATGGTCGATGGTTCGATGCTGGACCGTTTCACCACCGAGCGTGTCCTTCAGCTAGGCACTTCGCAGGTAGCTACAGATACACAGTCATTACCAAGGTATGTGCCTAACGGTTGTTGGGTATAAGCCCCCCGGTAGGTTCACGGACACGCCTTAGCAAATAATTCGAAAAAAACTAAGAAAATAAAAAATTTAGTGTATAGATTATGACGTCATGGGCAAAACATTTTCTAACTTGCGTTTTATCATAAAAAGGGTTAAACGATATAAAATTCGCGCTGGAGGTACAAAGTGATTTTAGGGTCGCGCAATGGTGAAATGTTTGAAATTATAAAAGCATGCGAGAGGCGCGCGAAAATTTCTCTCTCTTTCAGCAATAGCTGATATGAACATTTGGTATAGCTTTTCGCCGCATCCGTAATTGTTAGTTTGTTCGTTAAGATATTGCTTAAAAAAGTTCCAATTAAAAAATCTATGAGAAATTTTATATAAATATTTTAGAATAATGATTTCATAGTTTTGGTGAGCCCTCTCACACGCATATTAGTTCTAATTAAAACTGAGCGCAACACTCGTCGTTTCGAAGTATGGACTACCAGTGGATCGCGAAGACAAAATTTCGATGTTTTTCGGTTCTTTAAATCTAAATTAGTCAGCGAGATGTGGGACCTCTGTGGTTCATGCTTGGCAAAAAAAATATTTCTGATTCGTTTTTTTATCTGGCAGTAACATCGATTGGATTGATTGGTGAAATAGAATAAAACCTTAAAAAATATATTTTGCCGTTCATTGATGGAACGCGGTGCCTGAGACGCAATCCATCAGCGTTCCGTGTTTGACAAATATCTCATCAACATGGTGGTTTTAGAAAATACACAAATACCGTAAATGAACTCTAACTCAAACTGCACTTTTATGAGTGTTTGACACGTATTGATAAAAAACTGTTATCCGGTACACCACATGTTTACTCAGATAATACACGTGTCCAGTAAGTCACGGTGAATCCGGCCGACTCCACAGATGCACTAACTCTGGTATAGGCTCGACCGAACTGGAATTCTCATGTTTACCCGGCAACGTTATCTTGCTTCGTCTATAAGTAACCCCCGGCATACGACATTGCTCATGCAGTAACGGCGATAGGTGTTTGACATTAGGAACGTCCTATTCATCCTATATTCATTGAACAAAAGATAAATGTTGTTGCACGCGCGCAAATTCTTGGAATATTCTGCGTGAAAGATGCGGAAATATTCTAGTGCACCAAGTTTCTGATTGTGCATGAAAAATAATCGCGCCGCAGGTGCAATAAAATTTATGCCTTAATTTAAGCATAAACCTATTGAACAAGTGTTTAAAATAATCGGATTCGGTATATTCAAAATTGTGTTTAACAAATATACTCTACCATGTGTCTATGATCATCATTGCTGATATTTTAACTCATTCCAATGGTAAATAAGCTGAATTATTTGATTATAGGAAATGGACAACAAGACGATGTTATTGCAAACCTAACACAAAGCCTAGCAAAGAAAGATGAAGGTAGCTTTACTTTATATTTGTCCTGCGCCAATAAATATCTTGATGGGATTCCAAACTTACAGATTTCTGTAGTTCTTGCTTGAAAGTCATCTTATTTCAAACAAAAAGCAAAGCAAGTTAACTTTGGTAATTTTATTTTACTTTGTCTTGGTAAATGACTTTAAAATTGAGTTTTCTATAATTTGAAATTATTTTTCATTGCATTCACTAATTAGGGCTCAAACGTGATTCCTTTAGTTAATCGACCTAAGTATACACATAGCCAAAGAGCTAAAAAATAAAATAATAGACTATAATCGAGTGAAAAATGTGATGTTTTGTCGTAAAATCGTTCAACATTTTTCAATTTCTCGATATGAATTATGCCGAATCTATCAATATTCAGGTTAAAACTTTCCATACCGAATAAAAAATATATTCAACGAAATTACAGAAATCAAAAAACTTACGAACAAGGTGAATGCATCTGAACAACAACTAATAATCATGAGAGATAAAAATAAGAAGCTGGAAACCGAGATGCAGAGATTAGGTTTGTGCAAAAACTAATAATTCCTTGGAATTTTCTGATGGGACAAATTGGATGACTACAATTTTGATGAAGCACACCTTCAATGCGTCGCAAATATTACGTCATAACCACATTTTCTGCACATTTGCGCAAAAACTACATAATGATAGCACGCCTTACAGTTTGTTTATATTACGTATTTATTACAGATATTTCCTATTTTTATTAAGTGCTCACTATATGCCAAGTAAGAAAGTGAAAAAAATGTATACATAATAAAAAAAATTTAAAAGAAAACATAATGATCGAGCTCATCACAGACAGTTCTGGTCAAATTTAATAAAATTATCATAATATTTGTCCAAAAAAGAAATAATCGAGAGGCAAAAAATAATTCACAAATAGCGATATTCAATTTCGCAAATTGTGAGTCCTAGTCCAAACATATTTTAATAAAAGATATGAAACGAAAAGTTAAGAGAAGGAAAATAGAACTGGATTTTTGTATTCCAACTGCTTGTCGTAAGTAAGCGACTACAACGAAAAAAAGATAGTTAGTGGTAGATAGTTTGCCGCCGCCCAAGACAGATATCAATCATTGCACTTTAACATGATGATTCAATTACATTTGGAATGTTTTCTGCTTAGAGTGCAGTTGCTGGCATTTCATCTTGTAGTAGCTCATTGTCATTCATGTGTCCGTTAGCTTGCTCCTTTTAAGCAATGCTTTCGGCCTTGCTTAGAGCGAATTTCCAAAATTAACCATTTGTTTGTTTTATTGATGCTGTTGTAAAACAATGTTGTGTTATGTTACTTGCTTTTATAAAGCTTTGTTTCTCATTGTATTCTCCATACTTTTAACTTTACAGATGTAGTTGAAACGAGAATAGATAAAGCAGAAAAAAATTTCCAAGAGCAGCTATACTATCGATGAAGATTTTAAAGGCGAATGTTGGAAACATATATCGTATAATATAAACAGAAGATTATTAAACTTTTCAAACAATCCCCGTGCACTAATTCTCATAATTCGTGCCTCCTCTGCCACTCGATATTGAGCTAACTGTGGATATCGAAGCTTTATGCAAGGCTTTGTAGAAGACAGATCGTATTTCACATCAGCCTCGCACACCAGGATTCAGGATTTGACTTTCACATTCACAAGAGTGAAAAAAACTTCTTCACGCAATAACAAAACCACACTAATTCTAGCTAAAAACGAAAAATTTTCGGTGTATATGAAATTTGTGAAATTTATAAAATTCGATCCTATTCACAAAATTATTCAAATTTCAAATGATTCGGATTATAGGCCCAGCTTTATAATACAGATATAAATACATTTTTTTCATTTTTTAGTACTTTGCAGTGGTCCACACTACCAAGGAATCTGTTACTTTGGTATACTCAGAACAAGCAGAGATATGACCTATGATGATGCTGCTGAAATATGTGGAGCAAAGTCCACTCCTAAGTCCACTTCCTCACACACGCAGATGTTAATCGAAGTCGATCAAGATCCGACCAGCACTGATCAAGGAATGTGGAACGAAAATAGGGCGACCAATCAAAACGGAGTTTTGTGTGAAAAGTAACAAACTTATTTGTACTACAAACATCTAATTAAACAGTTCGACTAGAATAAAGTCTCAAGGTCGAGGAAGAACCCGATGATTAAACTTTTCTATTTTTGTTGTTGTGCCACTGATTGTACTTAATAACGCAATATTATTTTTCGAACTTTCTGGAGTGTAATTCAAACTGGTAGTCTTGAACTTTCAAATCATTGCATGATCTATACTTCGGAAATATTCCTAAACACTAATATGATTTAACGGAGTATTTTCATTGCTCTAGCTTAAATGTGTCTTTTAACTTCAGTCCGATAAAAACTTGCTTTTATTTCTCGAATTTATGAGAATGTTTAATATTCTGATATATTAGTTTTGAAACAATCATCCAAATTGGAACGGAATTATCAAGTCACAAAAGATGTAACCAACGTAAGATTCGACGAGAAAACACCTTGATTTAGGTTGTCACTTTGAGATTCGGGATTCGACTTGTCTGTCATTAGTCCGTCACTCATTTTTTGTGATTCGGCATGCGTCAGGATAGATTTTAAGCTCAATTCTGGAATTCACTTATATTTTAAAAAATAAAAAGAGCAATAATTAGTCATTTTTGTGGGCGCGATGGCCTAGTGGTTAAACATGTTGGTATCGCGGGTTGAAGATTTCGAGTTCGAGTCCCGGTGAGTCCGGCTCGCTTATCCATGCCCACCACTCAACCCAGGGTGAAATATCTTTCCAGTAATTCCAGTTATTAAAAAAAATTATATATTTTTGACGTTAATTCTAAATACTATAATCGGTTTTGAAAAAATAGATTTGAAGTGATTATGATTTGATAATCGATTCCAAAATTATTATATCTGGGAATGGCAATCCTAGCCTTGATCCACAGGTGTAGTGTGAACATCACTTGAACTAATAAACATTACTTATTTGTAACGTCTAAAGATGAATCCGAATAAATTGTCCAAAGTAACGAATATTAAATATTGAAGGGTTATCATGTTGTTGTCACTGCATCTCACCAACAAGCCGTGACTATCACTAAATACTGAGTTCTATTCATTAGGCTTCAGTTCAGAATGATTTTTAGTTCGAAGGATGATTTTTTTTATAATTTTTCCTAGCTCTTTGCCGCTGTAGTCGCTGTAGTTCTGGTACTGCTCCGATTATTACTTATGATTACGATAAAAAATTCTGCAACGCAGTTAGAACTTAAAAATATTTTTCAGCTACTATTGTTTCACTGTTCAAACTCTCATTCCTATGAAACCTATTTTATTTCTTTTTCGACAAAAACTAATTTTTTCGAATGGTAATTACAACGATGTATCGGCATCGCGATTATCGGCTATTTTGAGAGTATCGGTACTGCACCGATGGAAATTCGCTTCAACCAAGGCCTAAAGCAGTTCCTAAAAAACAACCAACGGCCACTTAAATGATAAAGAGCTGCAACAAAATGTAGCGCCAGCAACTGCCCCCTAAGAGGAAAAATTCAAAAGAGAACTGAACTGCCATAGTAAAGTGCTGTAAGTAGAAATAACTGTTTTCTATTTTGATTGTCCAGTCTAGTTATGGGCGAATGTATATAGGTGAATCCTTGCCACGATCTTTTTTTTTTTATTTAAAAGTTTTGAAGTATCTAGCACTGTCATTCTCTGAGAGTGTCAACATATTGAAATCAATTTGATTTTTTTCGTTACTGTCAGACACTCTGGACTATGGAGAAACAGTTTTAGCTTTCTTTGGGTGTTATTTCGGTTTTTATTATTTAGGCTGTCCCCATCTGCTATAGAGTATGTGAAAATTTTGAATTTGATTGATCAATTTGTATATCTTCTTAATGCTGTCGTTAATTTTGTATTTTGTTTTTGAATAATTCAATTTGTATCAAAATATTCAATATTCTTTGTTCTGCATTTTTTGTGTTGTCGCTTCAAGTGCATTTCATTCATAATAGATGTGTTTCTTTGATGTTAGTTTTTTTACAGAGTATTTTACCGTTGTTTTGGGAAAAATTTAACCTTAAGGACGTACTTTAAGCATATCTGATGGATATAGTTTTCAGTATCGGTGGTTATCGTTAGATTTGATAATCAGTGGCATCGGTATCGACAAAAAAGTTGTACCGGTGCATCTTGTCGAATTGCACAGACGCAATTGCATTGGCCTATCGGATATCTAATTTTGTCAAGCATGACCCATATAAAGACCGGGCGCGAGCATTCAGCAGCATTCTTCTGTGGGCATAGGCATAGTTGGCATACCTGCATACCTGCAGGCATAGTTACTAGAATAGTTCAAAGTTGTTCGTTTGGTAGGATACTATACTAAAGAGAAGAAAAGATGTTGTAGATAATTTTATAATAGAACAGGGCAGATATTACTCATTGTACTTTTTTTATAGCGGTTCAATTCTGTTTGGGATGTTTTCCGCTTATAGTGCAATTTCTGTTTTAACATTTTCCAGAAAGTCGACGACATTGCGATCGTTTATAGGCTTCATTCATCTGCTGTTTGCGAGCGAACAGCAAATTTCAATAGAAAAAAATATTACACACAAACCGAGGTTTTTTTCCAAATTTCATTGGCAACGCTCTATCAGCGAGAATTATTTCACTAAAGTCCCTCATGTGTTTAACAAAATATCTGAAGAATATAAATTTTATAAAAGACGTGGAGGTTGTTCAAATTGCAATGGTGCAAATTGCAAGGCGCATTGTGAACCGATCAACCGTTAATTAAGCATGAATATAGCGAAATTGTTTACCCCGTCAAAGAATCCATGATCTTTTCACTTCTTTGAGTCTATAACATCTAACAACAAGAGGTGATATAAAACCGAACTTAAGTACTAACGCAGTTGCATCGAGCTCTAACTGAGACCTGTAATTTAGAACGCGTTTGCACCTTCGCATTGAATGTATTCAAATTTATGTAGGGTCGTGCAATAGAGAATGTATATCCATCGTTGACTTACAATTGGAACAAACTAGGGAAAGTCACCCAAGCGGTGGTCAACACCATATGGAAGTCTTGACAGCGTTTACAAAGTTACAGTTTATTTATTTTCTGGCATTCTAGTAAAAGAAAATCAGAATTTCATTCAACTGTGAAGGTAATTTTTACGTCGGAAACAATGCTGTTTTTCACTAGTACCGTGATTTCAGCGTGGTTGACGAAAAGATGCCCTTGTTAAAAATTGGAACTATTACCTAGCGCCCGCTCTTTTCATTGAATTCGTCTTATCCTCCGATAATTCAACGCAATGTACAGGTGCAATATTTTTTTATGCGATGGAAACTCAATCATACTTATAGAATAAACTGAAAGAATTCTTAGCAACTTACACGAAAATTTCAATAATATTGAGAGTATATTCAACAATTTACTTAAATGCACTATATTCGTGGATCTATGGCGTATTGAAAGGAATGAATTTTTTCCCTCAAACTGCTTTAAATTAGGATTAGTTCTTCGACTAACCTACGCAACAGCTTTCTCCTTGACGTTAACAGAGGAATCGAAGTTTTGTCAAATCACCTATTGTTGATTATGTGTCGCGGATGGATCGCGTCGATGAGACGCGGTCCATCAGTGGCACATATTCGACAAAATAAAATTTCTGATTGGCTACTTATCCTCCCTGTCTCTGCCAAGTTTAGGTCTTGCTTGAGCCTAGCCTCAGTGGTTTGAATGGATAACATTTTTCATTTTGAAAATATTTCTCTAGTCTAGCACGTGTAAAGGGCGGCTAAATGAGAGCTAAGTAGTAGCAGGAAAGTTAGCAATCACTGTGCATTACCTGTCATTTGAGTTAGATTTGGGATATTTCCTCATTTATGATGAAAGTGGCGGCACAATTTTAAATATATCTTGAGTGGCCTCGAGTCCGATTCTTTTTCCGGCGATGCTCAGCGTGAACATTATTCAATCAAACCTTGGTTCTTAAAAAAATCCAATCTATCGTACTGTAACTCTCCCCCTCCTTGGACATGTACTATATAATATTTACCCATAGTTCAAGAACTTATTTATTGCGATATGGCCATAACAAAAACGGTCAAAAGTGAAGCTTGTACACGTTAGATGATTGGGTACATGGACTTTGATGATCTTGCGGTCGTATCGTTCCCTCACAGTCTGTACCGAATACACTAATTTTTTTTTTTTATTTTGTTATTGTATCATGTTCTCTGGTTGACAAATAATAAACTCTCCTTCTCTCGTATTCTCGGCCTTCCTTACCGACAGGGTATAACAATATTCCGTCCTAACCTAAATATTTCCGGAACTCGACATCTGTTTTTAATTGTATTCAATTCGACGCTAATCCTGCACATTCAAGAACAAAACTCAATCGGAGTACCCTACATATTTTAACCTATTCAACATTTATTAATGTCCCAGTACAATAAGCTAATCCCTCAAATATCTCTATCATCAAAGAAATAGCCTAGTTCTTAGTGATGGGCCAAGTACAGAAAGACCCGGGACTCAGCAGAGTCCGTGCAACTCCGTCGGACTCGGGCCTAGTCCAGAAAGACTCGGACTCAGAAGGTCCGTGCAACGCCGTCGGACTCTGGCCGAAAACACACAGAGTATCAGGGCGCTATTAACTAAACAATATGCCAAACTTGATAACCAAACCGTCGCTCTTATCGCCAGCCATTCGAGTCGGAGTAATCGTCCATCCCTAATAGTTCTGTTGCCCTTTATTTAATGTACTTTGAAAGAGCTTGGTAAATAATGAAAGGCAGTGATCGATAAGCATCAGAATACGCTTTGCAAAGTATGAACTACAGATGGGTCACGCTATCGAAGAAAACTAATTTTTAATTGACAATTG